>VZQC01006936.1:319256-341426 GCA_009823505.1 Rhizomys pruinosus
TTTTTTGTCTTTTTGAGACAAGGTCTCCCTGTAGCTCCAGCTGTCCTGGAACTCACTGTGTAGACCAGGCTAACCTGGAACTCACAGAGATCCATCTGCCTCTGCCTCCCAAGTGCTAGGATTAAAGGCGTGCGCCACCACACCCAGCAGCTAGGTAGCTAGGTTTCTTATAAACAGCCCAGGACCACGTGCCAAGAGAACAGTACCATCCACAGTGGGCAGGGCCCTCCTGGACCAATTAGATCAAGATGATCCCCACAGACACGCCCACCAGCCAATCTGATGTAGGGAATTCCTCACAGGAGTCTTCCTCTCAGAAGACTCCAGACTACATTGACAATTAAAGCTAACAGGACAGGCAGACAGTGCAAGGAACAGCCAGCCAGGCCCAGGCCCTGAGAAGGCATCCAGTCCATGTGCAGTCTCTCTGGTTACCATCGTGATGCCTCCTCCTGTCTGAATCCTTACTTCATGTGAGATGCTGACCTGCACTCCTGTACTGTAAGTGTCCAGGCTTTGGAGGAGCTGTAGGGGTGATATGAGTAAGACAAGCTCTTCGGGTCTGAGGCCTGGGTGGCAGTAATTTGTATCTAGCTCAGTGACCATCCCCTTGGGATCTGGAGTTCTGAGGTATGAGAATGTCCAATCTGCAGGTGGCCTGGAGAGTCGGCCACTCCTCCATCAGGAAGGCTGGAGCGTGGTTTTGGTCAGTCACTGCTGTAGGTCTGTCCTATGACATCATGTGGAAAGTTATGCAGTGGGGGATTGTGGAGCCATGTGAGACTTTGAGCCCGGCATTGTGGAGCAGGGTTTGGGCAGGGCAAGCTTTGGAGCTGCTGTGCAAAGGGTGAATTAGAGCCCTTCAGACTGAGAGGCAGTGATACGGTCGGGAGGGTAATGGCCCAAGCTGGGGAGAGACACTATTGGCACAAAGGGCTGAGGAGCTGGGTCTGGGAATGCAAGGATCTCTTCCCAACCAAGGGCTCCCCTTACATGAACATGAACACAAATACCTTTGCCTCTCCATAGTCTCAAGAGTTCCATTCTGGTACTTAGAAAGAAGGGGTTGCTTTTATAATTACCTACATAATTATTTATAGGAGTAATTTCTTGAAAACAGGCAAAGTAGAAATATTTGCATGGGGAGTCATGGGAAACAGAAAGAGTTTCAAACATACCCTCCTGTCTTCTTCAGATGGGAAGGGCATGGGGCTTCATGACAGAGACAGGGGGGACTGGCAAGGACCAAAGCTCCTGTTACCTCAGTATATTCTGCCCAAGTGCATGTGGCCCAGAAGTTATTGATGGAGCCTTCGGAAACCATGAGCTCAGATAAATTCTTTCTTAACACTTTCTTTCAGGTATTTTTGTTACAGTGGTGTGTAGTTAAGTAACAGAATGCTTTGTGTCAGCTGTCACCCACATGGGCGCCATCTTCCCTCATGAGAACCTACCAAATAACAGCACAACAATTATTTTCCCTCTTTACAGGTAATAGAATCTATTTGCCTGCCAGAGATTAGGCTTTGGACCAAGACTGAGTGTAATAACATCAACTGGGTCAGTTTCTTGGCTTTCTGTTGGCCCCAGTTCCTTCTGGATTAGACATGGAGAGTTTATTGTGTCTGTAACAATAAAAATCTGGAAACAGGACATGCCAATTATCCCACAAGAGCTGTCCCTGTCATCTCAGTACAGAACATTCACTAGCATCATTCTGAGACAATACCACATTGCTGAGCTGCATTTTAGATGGACTGACCTCTGGTTGGTTTTAACTGTCAACTTGAATCACCTGGGCAGAGAGCTTTCAAGAGGAATTACCTAGACCAGGCTGGCCTGTGGGCACATGTGTCAGGGATTGTTTTACTTGCTAATTGCTGTGGGAAGGCTAAGCACATTGTGGGTGGCCCCATTTGGTTGTGCTGGATAGCTTTAGTGTCAACTTGACACACCTGGGTTGAGGAAGCCTCAACTGGGGAATTGGCTCCATTGGATTGGCCTGTGACCACATCTGTGCAGTATTGTCTTGATTGTCAAGCAGTGTGGGAGGGCCCAGCCCACAATGAGTGGTGCCACCCTGGGCAGGTTGTTGTGTACCGTATAAGAAGGCAGGTTGGGCAGGAGCAAGGGGAGCAAGCCAGTAACCAGCACTCCTCTGTGGCCTGTGCTTCAGCTCCTGCCTCCAGGTTCCTGCCCTGAGTTCCTGCCTTGGGCTCCCTAAGTGATGAACTGTGACCCAGGAGATGTGAACTGAATAAACCCTTTCCTCCCCAAGTTGGTGTTGGTCAGAGTGTTTTGTCACAGCAATGGAAGACAAACTAGAACAGAAATTGGTACCGAGAGTGGGGTATTTCTGTGACAGACCTGACCTTGGTGTTTTGGGGAAGGATTGTGGAGGTGTTTGGCTGAATAAACCCTTTCCTCCCCAAGTTGGTGTCAGTCAGAGTGTTTTGTCACAGCAATGGAAGAAAAACTAGAACCGAAATTGGTACCAGAAGTAGGGTTCAAACCCACGCGGACATATGTCCATTGTGGAGGCGTTTGGAACCTTGGGCTAGAAAAATCATTGACTGCCTAAAGACCGTTGCTGTGGAACTTGGAACGGTTATGCTGAAAGAGTTGCAGATGATGGAGGCCTGGCTTGTGAAGTTTCTAGTTTCAAAGGGAAGCAGAGATGATCAGGACTGTTTAATCTGTGGGTTCTGGTCAGCTGGGGCTGAAGAATCAGCTGTAAGTAACAAGAGACCAGAACCTGAAGTGAAATCTTTGTTGTACTGGGACAATTGATGCTGGTTAGCTGGGGATGAAAAATCAGCTGTAAGTAACAAGAGACCAGCATCACTGTGGTGAAATCTTCTGAGAAAAATTTCTTCAGGGTCAGCACACAGAAGCTATGTTCTAGAAGGGTCCTGAGACTCCATGTCAAGCCAGAAGCAGGACTTGGTAACATGTAAGAGTCTCCTATTTGGTTCTGGTGTTGAAAGCATGAAGGGGTCACAGAGAGCAGCAGAGGCCTGGCGCTATGAGAGGCCAGGAAAGGCCACTGGTCAGAGTGTGGCCTTGGTTGCAGTGAAGATCCCAGGATTCCAGGGGTCAGGAAGAGCAGTTGAGATTTTGCATCAGGAGAGGTCAGAAGCAACCTCAGTTTCGGTGGTGACCTCAGTGTTTTGGAGATGCCGGGACCATGGGATGACCACCAAGAGCAGCGGCAGGTGTGGAATGGAGTCATCCTGGGCCTGCGGGATGAGTTGCGTGTGCCACGGACGGCAGAGTCAGAGAAGGGGAGCTCCCAAAACTCTTCGGAGCCCAGAAGATCATGAGTGAATCCAAGGTGTCCAGCCTTGAGCTACTTGCTGGACTTAGGTTTTGTTTGAGAGTGCCTGATTCTTCCCTTTGAAATAAGACAGTTCTTGCTTTGGATTTTACAGCAGCCCACAGTTAAGACACTTTTAACAGACTGTGAACTTTTAAGTATTTGGACGTTTTAAGGACTGTGGGGCTTTTAAGGTTGTACTGTCTTAGGTTGTGATTAATGTTAACATCATACTTTGGGGATAAGAACTAGAAAGGTGGTGGTTTAATAGTGATGTGTTTTGTGTGTCAAGTTGACAAGGGGTCAATTTTACTGGATAGCTTTAGTGTCAACTTGACACACCTGGGTTGATGAAGCCTCAACTGGGGGAATTGACTCCATTGGATTGGCCTGTGACCACATCTGTGGAGTATTGTCTTGATTGTCGAGCAGTGTGGGAGGGCCCAGCCCACAATGAGTGGTGCCACTCTGGACAGGTTGTTGTGTACCGTATAAGAAGGCAGGTTGGGCAGGAGCCAGGGAGCAAGCCAGTAACCAGCACTCCTCCATGGCCTGTGCTTAAGCTCCTGCCTCCAGGTTCCTGCCCTGAGTTCCTGCCTTGGGCTCCCTAAGTGATGAACTGAGACCCGGGAGATGTAAGACAAATAAACCCTTTCCTCCCCAAGTTGGTGTTGGTCAGAGTGTTTTGTCACAGCAATGGAAGACCAACTAGAATAGCTATGTAACAGTAGAAAGGGCTAGCTGAGTCACTGTCACGTCACTGTAGACGTGAAGTGACAGCAACTTGAGTTCCTGCCTTGACTTCCCCAGATGATGGACTAGAACCTGAAATTGAGCTGAAATAGGTATTTAGCATAGCAACAGTAATTAAAAGGTCACCAGAGTCAGGAAGAGGATGCCATGGAGACATTCTAAACCTCCCTGTGTGTTCCTTTGAAGAACTCCTATGTAGCACCCTTCAGGACCACACACCTTCGTGACAGTCCCTTTAGGACCACACACCTCCATGAGGGTCCCTCCAGGATCACACACCTTCCTGACGGCCCCTTCTACTCCTGTAGTTCCCATCCCACTCATCAAGGACTGGGGAGAAGGGCTTCAGAGACGGCCCCACCATGGCCTGTGTGTCATCTACACCTTCTCTCTCCTTTCCTCCCACTTTTCCTTGGCAGGATCCTCCCAGAACAATGTGGCATGATGTCATTAGTCAAGAACAACAAAAAGAAATAAGTGGTTATGGGTAATCCGGGTCCATTCTCCAAGGGCTTCCCTGCTTAATTTCTCCTATTCAATCTTTTTCTTTCCTGAACCTGCTGGCAGGCAATAAATTTTCTTTAAGACTGCTGCGACACTTCTGTTGGCAAAGGTAATTTTTTGGAACTATAAAAATCTTGACAGAGCTCAAGAAACACCCTGGTGGTGCCCACCCATCTCTCCTTGTGGCTACTCTATTAAATCCCAGGAAATGGTTTCCTGATTCTAACAACTGCTATCATGAAATTGGAATTTATTATGTAGTTTAGAAGCCTAATGTTCCTGGGAGTCCCAGAGAAATAGAGATTAAACTCCTGATTCTATGGCCAGTGTGAGCCTTCTAGTGAGCAAGTGCAATCTTTTCTCCTATTTTAAGCTCAAAACAGACTCTGAAGATCTAGCAGTTTCTGTTCTTGATGATACTTGAAAGAAGCTAGTTCTAAAACTATCCAGTGCTCTGTCTGAAGAACAAATGGAGTTTTAATGGCCTGTGGTGCTATTTGAATATGCATACTTATAAGCATTTCCCATCTAGGAAACAAGTGCATAGTAGCCAAGAATTAATTCCAATGCTGGGCCTTTGTTTTAGCTAACTAATTTACATCGATTCTTGCCTAGAAGGAGCAAATGGCCACATGCAAGTGGAAATTATAGAAAGCTGTCTTTTTCTTTCTCTTGCACCATCCAGAGAGCCCCTCTGCATAACTTTTTTGGTGACCAGTTGTCTCCTAGGCACATTTACCCTCATCCCAACCATCAGTGCCCTATTTCCTATGTACTGTTATTCAGGGAAATTTCAGAATGCTGTTCTGTGAGTCTTTGATTTTCTCTCCAACCAAGAATGACAATATAACATAAGACTGGGCAGACAGAGTCAGGAAGCCTGGCATAGACTTGGATCGACCAGAGAAATTCCTGCAGAGGATTTCCCAGAATCCCCGAGGATTCATCTGATTTTGTTTTATTCCCCAAAGAAATCAGTTTGTTAAACATACATAACTTACTAGTGTTTGCTTGTAAAACTTCTCATAAATACATTCATAAGTCATAAAATAATCTCACTTCGAAATAGGCACCATGGGCTTCACTGTTCTGCCTGAATGATTAGATGCTGGGTTAGGTTGTTTTCAAACCCATTTCTATTGAATTCTCATTTAAACAGTTGACATTCTCCCTTTGTAAAATGGGACGCTACTACCAAGCTCAGAAAAGCACTTTAACAAGAAAAGGGCCAAAGATCTAGGAGTTTAGTAGAAGCTGAAATAGCCTGGCCTGGATATATATTTTTATATTCTCTGGCACAGTAATACTTCATGTGTAAAATTCAGCCATTTATAGATGGATTTCTTCAACTTTGTCTTCAGATGTACAACTTGGGACCAGCCTGTGAATTCCTATAAGATGCTTTTTTATGACCTGTGAGAAGTCTTTTTTAAAAATACAGAATACACTGTAGTCAGTGACATGAGTCACATTGTTAAGGTCCGGGGGTCCCACCAGAACACCAACATACCAGGCAGATTCTTTTTATGAAGTTTATTTAGAAAAAAAGACCAATTGATAACCAATGCACTGGGATGCTTCCTCACTACATGTAGGTAAGGGAGCGATCCCGGGGAAATCTAAACAGGGGTTTTTAATGGCAAAAACCACATCCTGGTGGGTCATGGGTTAGTTATTGTAGGGGGGTCATGGATTAGTTATTGCAGGAGGCTATTCTAATTAACTGACCTTTATGGTTTCTGTTATCTCAAAGAGCAGAGGAGATGGTCTCTTCTGTTATCTTATTGTTGACACATTCCTTCTCCTGTTATTGTTGAAACCAAAACCACTGGTCCAAGGGTCGGGTTGAGTAAACACCATTTATCCGCTTAGTTTACCCTTTTTGTACAATGACAGTGTCTCCAAGTAACCCTAACGCTAATGGAGCTCTCCCTTAAAATGGAGTCACTGTAGATGACCTGCTTTTTCCCTTCATTCCCCCCTTGAGTTAGAATAGTAACTTAATCTTAAATCCTAGATTTTTCCTCTTCTATCTGGTATGAAATATTATATTGGGTACGGGGGACCATGAGTTGTATATTGATATCCTTCATCATACAGAACTGACTAGAGCACTAACAATGCGCGTTCCCACTGTGAGGGCCAGGAGCAAAAGGACCAAGGGTCCGACAAATGCGGTGAGAAGTGTGGTCAGCCAGGGGGCCAGCCGAATAGAGATTCATACAATCACTGTCTTGCACTCCAGCTTGTTCTCTTTCCAATAAGGGTCTGTTTAATTACTCTGGAATGGTTTGCGTAAAAGCAGCAGGTCTCACCTAGGACCTGGCACAATCCCCCCTCCTTAAAGAAAAGCAAGTCTAGACCTTTCCTATTTTGTGATATTACTTTGGCAAGGGAGGGTAGCTGCTGTTCTAGGAAACTGTTAGTAGCATGCAGATGAGCAGTATCTTGGTCAACTTGGCAGCTGAGTGTCTGTAAGTCTACTTTGGATTTTATTAATGCGGTGGTCGTTAAGGCAACTGAGCCTGCAATGCCTGCCCCCACCAAGATAGGAACTAAAACTGCAGAGATGTGCTCACGTTTTACCCAGCAGTGTCTGGGAGGGGGGCATCCTCTCTAAGTGAAGTCTCCCTGATTCCCCCTCACCCCCATAGTAATAAACCTGGGGGAGCACATGGACTAGAACACAAAGTTCTCATGGAAATAGTGTAGGGAGAGGCAAGGGGCCAGTCCGGAGGTACAAGCACACCAAGAACAACTGGATGCCACCAAGAGGTTGTTCTGATTCAGACCCCAAGGATTTTCAGATGTCACTGACAGGACCTCATAGGTAAAGTTACACCCAGCCTGGTATGAAGACTGACGTCATATTTTTTTGTGATCTTAAGCATGTAGCATCACCCTGTATTCCTGCCAGAGTCAAGGAGACCACATGTGACCAGGGGCAATTGTCAGAATCACTGGGGGTCGTCAGGCAGAAGCTGCGATTGTGGTAGCCAACCTGCATATAGGAGAGTGGTCTGAGATCCAGGCAAAGCCAGCAATCTTGGGTGGAACTGAGGAAGTTATAAGTGTCCATCACTGTCTCCAAGGGAGAGCTCTTATAGTAAGCGGGGTCTACCCTGGAGAGCTGTGGCAGGTGACTCTGGGGGGTGCACTATAAAAGGGGATGAGGTGAGTGTGGGCTGGGTAGTCTGATATGGAGGGGGCAAGTGGCCCTATCAGGTGAGAGTCCATAACCAGCAGGGAACTTTGGATGGTAAACTCCATACATGGATCTGGCCCTGACACCTAGCCACAGAGCACCCTTGTCTTTCCAACAGACCATAGCTGCCGGCCTGTCCCATTTCTTTAAGGTGATATTCAGAGGATTGCAATACACCTCCTTTGGGTCCCAACCCCAGGATCTGGCAGTACCATATCTGAGGGAAGTGGTGAGTAGCTCATCTGGGTCCAGCTCCCCAAGGTCCAGGTTTCACAGCCCCAGTATGAGCAGTGACCCTGGGAGGAACTGCAGTGATGATTTAGGGGTGGGGGTGGGGCTGGACAAGCCTGATGTAGTGCCCTAAAGTTGGCGAAGTTGGTAATGAAAACAGGGGCAGTGTGGAAATCAGGAGGTTGAATCTCCGTATAATTCTCCCTGTATGAGGGTCCGAGGGCCTCCAATGGTACACTCAGGTAGCATAACTTACACTGGACCATCTGACCCCCTCAGCAAAGTATATGAGGATGATGAAGAGTTCCAGGAGGGTACCAGTCTTAACATTAACGGATCCGTAGGGTGTTTTCTGATGATCCATCAGCACCGTTGCTGGTGTTTCCTGGAGGGTCATTGTCCAGCTGTCTGTGGCTGTTGTTGCTGGCTTCAAGTGACTGTGGTGAATCCAGGTCCTGATGCCATCCACTTTAACACCCATTGGAGTCAGGATCACAGTGTGTGGTCTTTTCCAGCAAGGCTCAAGGGTCTCCTTCTGGTGGCACCGTATCCAGACGAGGTGGCCCAGCTGCTACATGTGGGGTGTCACAGTGGGCAGGGCATGGAGGTGCCTCAGTAGCAGGAACAGGTGTCTGAGCTTTTAGCAGGGCCTGAATAGACTTGAGAAAATCATGGTTATTTATCTCAGCAATCAGGTCAGCCTTTAGTTTAGGAGAGATGGGAGGTGTCCTCCCAAACATTATTTCATAAGGAGTCAGACCCTGGAGATAGGGAGAGTGTCTCATGTTAAGGAGGTCAAAAGGAAGGAGTGCCGGGGCTGGAGAGATGGCCTAGTGGTTAAGAGCAACGACTGCTCTTGCAGAGGACCCGGGTTCTATCCCCAGCACCCACATGGCAGCTAAGAAACATCTATAATTCCAGTTCCAGGAGAACTCCAGTTCCAGGGGAATCTGAGACCCTCTTCTGACCTCCACGGCATTGCATGACATGGGTGCACAAACCTACAAGCAGACAGTACATTCATACACATACAAAAATAAATAAAATTTTTTAAAAAAAGGAAGGAGTGCTGTCCAGTCCCTGCCAGTTTTGTGGGTTAATTTAGTCAAGGTCTCCTTTAAGGTCTGATTCATCCTCTCTACCTGTCCTGACTCTGGGGACAATATGCACAGTGGAGCTTCCAATTAGTCCCCAGGACTTAAGCTAATGCCTGAGTAACTCGGGCCACAGATGCAAGTCCACTGTCTGAACCTAGAGTGGTGGGGATTCCCTACCTCGGGATAATCTCTTCCAGTAGCTTTTTAGCTACCGTTTGAGCCATCTCCTTCCCCTTGGGGAAGGCTTCAGTCCATCCTGAAAATGCTGTGAGAAGAAGCCCATCTGAGTGTGTCAGAAGCCCTGGCTACACTCGGAGATGGACTCCACCAGACAAATTCCACCAGTCCCCCTCCCCTCCAGGGTTCATTCCTTCCTCCCTCCATCCCCTCCCTTCCCCCCCTCCCCTCTACGGTTCATTCCTTCCTCCCTCCATCCCTTCCTTTCTTCCCTCCCCTCTAGGGTTCATTCCTTCCTCCCTCCATCCCCTCTCCCCCCCTCCCCTCTAGGGCTCATTCCTTCCTCCCTCCATCCCCTCCCTTCCTCCCCTCCCCTCTAGGGTTCATTCCTTCCTCCCTTCATCACTTCCTCCTTCCCTTCCCTCTGTTCCTTCCTCCTTCCTTTTTTCTTTGTTTTTTAAAATAGATGCCAAAAAAGACATGAGAGAACTAACATAACCTGAGCCACTACTGTCTGCCCACCAGAACCACTCATGAGACTCTCTAAGCCTGAGGATCCGGTGCGTGGGCTCTTTTAGAATCCCTGTGGTTTCATCTAATGTTTTTTTTTTTTTCTCTCAATGAATTCGGTTTGTTAAACATATATAACTTCTTTTCTGTATGCTTGTAAAACTTCTCATAAACACTTTCATAAGTTATAAAAATAATCTTATTTCTAATTATGCACTGTGGTTTTGGTTTGGGAAACACAGATTTTAGAGAGGACACAAAAGACAAATTTAAATCAAACAGCTGGTGAAACAAGCCAGAAAAGACTCAGCATCTAAATAAGACTGGATCTGATGGTGAATTGCAAAGCAGAGGCCTTTTCAATGACCGCGTGTACACTTCTGCTGTGTTGCTGTGTGTTTCTAAGATGTTGTCCAGCCGGGAGTCAATCAGGAGTGGACCACGGCCGCTCTGAGTGGCTGGTTACCGGGCCCTTCATCCCTCTGCAGCCCCTCCCCACTGGTCTTCGGTGCTCCTGCCTGTGTCTCCATACTTCCTCCAGGCATATCCACAGTATCCCTGAGCCTCTCATAGCCTCTTCAACTGATCCACAAACACTACAGAGAGGTGGTTTACAGTACTACAGTGTCCCCTGGAGGGTGGGATTGGGTAGGATTCTCACCTGAGGAACAGATGCAGAGACAGGGTTTTCCTGGACTGAAAGCCTGGGTTTGGACATGTAAGACTGGATTTGAAACTTAACCTCTAACATCTACTCCCGGCAGCCTTTGAACTCACCATCTGACTGTGCTTCCAGGTCCTCACTGTAGTGGTTTCAATGAGTATCCCCCAGGAAATGGAAAAACTAACTCCATTTTGCTCTAGCTGACTTGGCTTTACATTCCACTGCAGCCAGCCAGGCAGAACATCTCATCCAGGCAGTTTCAGGAAGCACATTGTTTCTACAATACTGTAAAATTCACACATCACCAAGTAACCTGTCTACATAGTACATCCTCCTCCTCAGCATCATCTGCAACTCTGTGGAGCCCATTGTTACTACAATTCTGAGAAACTTGGTTTTTGCTAACCAAATCTTTTGGTTAACTGGAAACCGCTTTAACTGACCTGCCCTGGTCTCATGTAACTATGTGATTTAATACAACTCCAGTTATTGGCTTTGGCTCTGTTGTGATGTAATTGTTAGGTCAGGTCAGGTCAAGCCAACATGGCATAGAGCAGAAAGACCCTCCTTTCTTTTCCCATCAAGCCAGATTCCCATGAGGCCCCTGGACCCGAGACCCACCTCCTGATCTGAACCCCTGACCTGGCTTAATTGGCCGGATTCCAACATGTCACCATCTCCCCTTTCCCCTATAAAAGGCTCTCCCTGCCTCCCAGATGCACACTTTCTCATGGTCCTGGAGGGCCATGGCTTCACCTGAGAGAGAGTGCATTACCTGGAATAAAACTTGCCTTGGTTTACTTTTAATTCAGACAGATTCAACCATGTTTTTAAGAGTCTTGGGTGTACTTTATTTATTTATGTATTTATTATTTTTAAGGGATTCTACAATATAAGAGCACAGTTGTTTTCAGATCACATTGATGTTGCTCAGTTTGCAAGGCCTCAGGGAGATGGAACCCAGGAATCTTCTGGGAAAAACAGGTATGAAGAGAAGGAAGAATGTGGTCTCAAGAGAGGCAGCAAGAAGCCCACGAGGGTCCTGAGTGAGGCTGCTGTTCTGAGTCTTCTCAAGGGTGACGCTTCTGCACTGACCAGCACTTGGATGGGTCGGAGCAGTCACAGCACTGCGCCTGTCCCACAGAAGTGTTGGCTGGGAGGCACAGGTGTGATGTCATGTGCCCCCTGCTGTCTATTTGGCATTAGGTAACTCAGCAAGCTGTGGCAGATGGACTGTGCTGTGGCTTTCCCCGCAGTGGGTTGGTATGAGGATTGGTGTTCCCAGCACCCACCTAGGGGCCTGCTACCACCTGTCCTGTGGACTCCATGCTCAGAAAGAGCTGCCCCCACTCAGCTGGATCTTTCCTAGTCACAGATTCCAGGGGTCTGGCTACAGGAGGAAGACTCTTGAAACTTAAAAGAAGAAAAGCCTTCCTCAATGCCCAACTTGGAGTTCTAATTTCCACTCTTTTCTCTTGCAAGCATCCCTCGATCAGTGCTTGCATTCTTCTGACTCCACTCCTTTGACTGAACATGGATGCTTCATCTTAACCATAAGATTAGCTTTGGAGAAAAGAAGACCATCTCTGTGTGTATGCATCTTCCAACAAACATACAAACCAAAATAGCTGCAAGCTGGAAACTGGGCAGTACTCCAGCAGGCTCCTCTGATCCTCTAGGGGAAATCTGAAACAAGAATCAGGATCTCATTTAATGTTACTTTTTGACAATAAAACAACTTTTCACTACACTAGCAATGAAAGCCTGGCGCCCCAACAATATTTGGGTACAACTAAACACCGCTGCCTGCTTTGTCTTGCTCACGTCTCAACCCACTGCCTTTTGGCTTTGGAACGGCCACTTGACTGGAAGTCGAGTTTTCCAGTGGTCTGTGCTTGGCTGGGTCCAGTCGGCATTTCCTCTCTTTCTTCTTTCGAGCTTTGCTTCCTCCTCGTGGAAACTCAGTTCCTCCCTATGGACCCTGGGCTCACCTGCTTCTGCTCATGTCCTGTTCACCACTTCATTTAAGTCCGCCTCTCACTGCGCTCTTTCTTCTTCCCTCCTTCTCCAATCTCTCTCTTCCTACCAGCCATTCCACCACCATCTCTTCTCCCTTCATTCCATGTACTTCTCCTGGACGGTGCCACCCATGCCAGAGGCTTCGGTGCTGCCTTGCTCCTGGCCCAACACCTTGAGGCACCTCAGCAGACCACACTCACGGCTCCAAACACACGTGATCTTCTCCTGCCAATACCTGGAGTGGAGCTGTTATTCTTGCAGTCAACCTGAAAGACCTGCTTAGATTTTTCTGGTCCCTTCATCTTTGCTGTGATCAGTTACCAGATCCTTCCTCCTTTGCTTCTTAAACATTTTTTAAATGCTCTATTCCTTTAACCAGCATTTTCCCCAAAGGTCTTGGCACCTGCAACTCTTGTTGGCTGGAGGAAGGTCAGGTATGCAGAGGTGGCACAAGCCACTGTGTCGCATGTAGCCAAGTTCGACAGGTAGCTCTAGTAAGTGCTACACACTTGCACACACACTTATGAGCTCACATACCCTTTTTACACACCCACTCTTATGAAAGCATTGAAGGTCAACATCTTACTGACGTTTCTTGGGGAATTCCATTGCATGTCACACAATAACTGATGATGAACACCCTCTTCAATGTCTCTGTCCCCTCAGAGCCTCTCAAGGGTCAGTCCCACCTCCTGTCCTCTCCCTCTTTCATTTCTTTTCTCTCCTCTCTTCCTCCTTCCTCCCCAGATCTTTCTGTCACTCTCCATGTTTTCCCCATTTCTCTCCAATGAGAGGTCTAGCCCTGGTTAGTATCTCCTTTCCTCCCATCCATCAGAGACACACTGGACTCCTCATTTTAGTAAACATACTCCTTTGCTAAGAGTGTTTAAATGAATGTGCACAGATGACACAGTGTAAATAGTAGGGGTCTGTCATCTCACAGCTCTGAACTTCTGAGATGAAGGATTTAGGACGTTGGTCCCTTCTGAGACTGAAGGAGAATCTTGGCAGGCTCTTCTCCAGTTTCTGGAGGCTCACTTGGCTCTAGCCAAAAACCCCAAATCCCCGCCCTCACCTTCATTCATGTTCTCCCTGTGTGGAAGACTGTTTCCAAATATCCCCCTCCCTTAGGACACACCAGTCATGTAAGATTCAAGGGTGCCTTACTCTGGTATAACCTCACCTTACACATGTGTGACTAACCCCACTTCTAAACAAGAGTATGCTGTGAGGCGCTGGGGGTTAAGACATCAGCACAGGCATCTGGAGGAAGGGCACAGATTTCAACTGTTAGAAGTAGTGAGTGGAAAGGATTATAAGACTTCTCTGCCATTTTCTACAGTTTCCTCTGATATTCTAGTGAATGCGTCTTAGAATTCTAATGTGCGAGAGTAGAAGGCAGAGACTTGGGGGAGCGGGAACTAATGGCACTTGGGCTAAAGGGAAGCTCCTGAGTTTTGTAGTGGCACAGAGCTCTGGCAATGTCTTCAAAAGTGTGGTGTTTCCTGCAGCAGATGGATACACTATGTTCATTCACAGGACTCTGGGTTGGCGGGGCAGGGTCCTGTCTGGTTTCTAGAGAGTGAGGGTAGTGCTGATCTAGGGCCCATGAAGGCTCCACTCTAGTTATGCTTTGCTGTCACTTATGAACAGACTGAACACAGCAGCAATGACCCCGGTGTTGATCAGGGATTTCTGGGTGCGAGGCACTGGATTCAGAACTTTACGAGCTTTCTTTTGTGTTAGATGTGGGGAGTGAGCCTCAGAAAGGTTCTGACAGGTGCCAAGGCTTTGGGGCCTTCCAGGCCTGAGGCATATGTTGAACAGGGTGTAAAGAAGAGGCTGTCGGGGCAGGAAGGGGCTGCCTCGGGAGAACTGTGCTCTGGGTCCCGTCCACACTGTGGTGGTCACTCCGGAGTCCTTGCCTTGTTCTTTGGAACCATAGCCATCCTGTCTCCATCCAATGTCTCTTCTAACATTGGAGAGAGAGACCAGCAGTTCTCAAAGTGGGAAGTCTCTGGACCAACAGCAACAGTCTCACCAATGCTAGGCAGATTCTCAGGCTTGCTCCCCCCCTCCCCCAGCACTCCAGGACATGTAGTAGGGTCCTCTAAGCCTTCGGGTAATCTTGGCCCTCTTTCCTCTGAGAAACACTGAGTTGCCTCCCTGCCAGACTTAAACCTTTGGCCAAGAGAGGCCTGAGTGGAAACCAGACTTCAGCAGAGAAGCCTTTGCCTGCCCAGGAGTCACTGTCCACAGCTGGCTGTCCTCCCGCTGTGCCCAGTGGCCATCTACCATGTAGGTCCTCTGGAGTGCAGTGCTGTCCTTGCTCAGGAACCTGGTCTGGCTTATTCTACCCTGAGGTTACACTTCTCAAATGGTTTGCTTTTTGTGGTTATTCTTAAAATATATTCGAGTTCTCTGTCTGTTGCTGTGATAAAACACTATGACCAAATTCAACTCGTGGGGGAAGATTTTATTTCATCTTACTACTCCCTGGTCACAATCCACCCCCGAGAGAAGCCGGGCCAGAACTCAAGGCAGAACCTGGAAGCAGGAACCGAAGTGGAGAGCATGGAAGACCTGGCTTGCTCCCCGGCTTCTCAGCTGCCTTTCCTTTCTTACAGCCCAGGCTCCCCTGCTGGGGCAGCAGCAGTCACAGTGAGCCGGGCCTTCCTACATCAATTAGCCATCAAGAAAATGCCCCACAGACATGTTCAGATGCCAGCCGATGGAGGAAATTCCTCCCTCGAGGTGCCCCCTTCCCAGGTGTATAAGCTGACAACCAAAGTTAACTATGACATCAAGCTTTTAATTTTTGCATGTGTATATTGTACGCTGAGCATGCATATGTGTATGAGTTCTCATGTATGTGGGCACATGCGTGTAGGTAACCGTGTATGTATATGGGGACATGTGTGTGGAGGCCAGAGATTGATGCTGCACACCTGCCTGGATTGCCCTCCACCTTGCTTGTCAAAGCAAGGTCTCTCACTGAACCCAAAGCTGATTCGGCTAGTCTAGATAACCTTCTTCCTCAAGAGATCCCCTGTCTCTACCTCCTGAGCACTGGGACCTCAGATGGGCCACCGTGCCCACCTCCCCGCCAGCTTTTGTGTGAGTGCTAGGGGAGATCTATTGGACCATCTCCCCAACCTGACATTTTTACTATCAGTCAGCAACTATGCTTTCACTTTTGTTCTGAAATCCATTTGAAGTGCTGGAAGCCCTTTACTGCTTTGTGATGTGCACACTCCCACATGCAGATCACAAGGAATGCTTAAGGTGAGTTAGTTACATTTGCTGATTCCTCCACAAATTTCAAGCTCTAAGCAATGGACTCCTGTCACCAAACATCCTTTTCAAATAATTTACCTGCCAGGAAGGGCAGTTATTGATCCGGCCTTGACAAAAAGCAAACGAAACGTGTGTGTTTTGTCCTGCTTCCTCAGCCATGCGAAGCTGACTGATAGCTGTAGGGAATCCCCAAGACCAGGAGACTAGATGTGGCCAGCATTCAGAATTCAGGGCCAGTGTGGAAGGAAGGTAAGGGTGGCATGGGTCCCTCAGCACAAACTGTTGCAGCTTTTGGCCTGCCTGGAACCCATAATAAGAAACCAGAGAGATCTTAAGTTCTGAACCCTGTGGCGCCACCCTTCCACTCTGATGGGGGAGACTGAGACGCAGCCTGGCAGCACTGGGCACTGCATCTGTTGTTTTGCTTTGAAACGCAGATACCATAAACTTAATGATTTGATTTGAATAAATACGCTTTCTTCCCCAAGGGGATTTTTGTTTGATGACAGGGTGTCTTAGAGTCCCCTGTGCTAGACTTATGATCACTGTGACAAAATACCTGAGAGAAAACGTCTCCAAGGGAAGAAAGACTTATTTGGGCTTGCAGGGTGAGTTTGTCACGGTGAGATGAAGAGGTTCACATGGTGGTGTCAGGAGGCAGAGAGAGCGAGTGCCTCTGTGCCTTCTTCCTTTTGCCCTTTCTGTTCCACCTGGGGCTCAGCCTTTTGGATGGTGTTTCGTACATTCAAGGCTGGTCTTCTTTTTTAGTTAATTATCTCTGGAAATGCACTCACAGACACGAACAGAGGTGGCCTTTACTAATCTAAGAATTTCTCAGTGTGGTCAGGTTGACAATAAGGACGATTACATCTCCTTATTTCTGTGTTGAGCTCCATCATCTCCGTGTGGCATGGCTGAAGCTGCTTGCAAGCCCACCGGCCAGAAGGGCTGGAGTGTAAGAGAGGTCAGGTTTCCTAGTGGTCAGAGCTTGTGCTGGATGGCTTTAATTGTCAACTTGACACACCTGGGAAGAGCAAGCCTCACCTGAAGAATTGCTTCTATGGGACTGGCCTGTGGCCATGTCTGTGGGGCATTTTCTGGATTGTTGAGTGATGTAGGAGGGTCCAGCCATTGTGGGTGGTGCCATCCCTGGGCAGGTGGTCCTGAGTTGTATGAGAAAGCAGTTTGAGCACAGGCCAGGAGAGCAAGCCGGTAAACAGCGTTTGTACACCTTCATGTTGTGTGCTCCAGGTTCCTGCTTTGAGTTCCTGTCTTGGCCTCCCTCAGGGAAGGACTATGACCCAGGAGTTATAAGATGAAGTGAACCCTTTCCTCCCCAAGTTTGTTTTGGACAGTGTTTTATCACAGCAATTGAAAGAAAACTAAGTCAGAGCTGCTGCCAGGTTTGAATTGTCTTTCCAGATCCTAAGCAGAGTATTTAACCCCTTTGTATCTCAGTTTCCTTCTCCGAAAACATGACCCTCATAAAGGCATTGTGCAGAGTCCAGTGCTAGACCAATGCTTCATAGAATTAATCACTAGCTATCTGTAAACATTTAAGAAAGCAAATCAATGGCACTCACCATTTTCCTCCTAATTATGTTCCTAAAGGCAGAGAGGATACCCATTTTGGTCGATGGAGTTAATTGAGGGGCTGGAGATGGTGTCTGGTTCAGTATGCTTGGGGTGCTAGAGGGCAGCACAGTCTGGGTGGTGCAAACAGCCACAGTTCACTCACTGTCTATTAGCTGTGAAGGCTGGAGGTTCAAGGTGGAGCTGTGAGCAGAGGTCCCTTCAAGCTGTGGGCAATGCACACTGTCAGTCCCCCCAGGCAGGCGGCCGTCTCCACACTCCTATTTGCTTTGTTGCTATGTGTTTGATTATGTCTCCTAAAGCCATGTGTTAGAAGCTGAAACTAAATCCCCAAAGAAGAGTTGAAGGATGGGACATGAAGAGGGGTGTTTAGGTGTGGAGGACAACCCGTCACGAACTTCCTTCTACAGGGGCTTGGCCCAGGAAGTTGGCAACTTTTCCCTTCTGCCTCTGCTTTTCAGAGTATGATGTAGTCCTCTGGATGGCAAAATGTTCAGACACCGTTTTTCTTTAGATAGGGTGTCATGTCTCATGTAGCCCAGGCTGGCCTAGAAACTCCTTGTGTAGCCTGCAGATGTCTTTGAACTTCTGTTCTGCTCCTCCTGGCTCTACTACCAAGTGCCAGGGTTACCCTGGTTTATGTGGTCCTGTGGATTGAACCCAGGATTATGTATCCCAGGCACCTGAGCCACATCTCCAGCCCCAGGGGTAACATCTTGGAAGTAGAGACTAGCCTGGGCCAGACCTACTGGTATCTTGCGTTGCTGTCCCCTGTGCATGTATTGGGCCAGGCCCAGTGTTCTTTTTCACAAGGTAATGCTCAGATTAGATTCAACCCACAGCATCGATTCCCTTTACTTTGATCACCTTGTAAACACTCTCTTTCTACATAAGGCCCCAATCTGAGGTCCACGGAGTTGGGATCCCAACATTCCTCCTTTGGGGGGCTCTATGAGTCCAGTCAGCCCACAATAACATTTGAGGGCCCGCTGCACATCTCGCATCTCGGGCATCCAGGGGCTCCGCAGCCTTTCCTCACAGGCTCACATGCTTTTTGTTCGTGTCTGGGGTCTGGTTACCAGCGCAGCATGGATTGTAGCCAGAGTCGCTCTTTTCTCCCAGGTTTTCACATGAAGGCCTTTCTTCCAGTTCTGGGACACTCACAGGGGTTTTGATTGCTTTATTTCTTTCTATTCCAGCTGGTCTGCTGCCAGCACTTGGCTTCCTTGAGAAAGCTCGGGCTGCTCAGATGTGCACAGCGGGCCAGAGTCTGTCCCAGTGATGGTCGCTGTGGGGCTGCAGACGAAGCAGACTATTATTAACTACCATCACAGGTGACTGCTCAGACCCTGTGTCTGCTCAACTCCTCTTTTTGCCCTAGGCACTGGCTTGCTGGAAATTTCTAATTGGCGTTTGTTTCTCTTCTCCCCCACCTTCTGTGGAGCTTAAATCACTTTGTTGGTTGGGATGTGGGCTCTTTGCTGGTCACAGATGTGGTGCTTTCAGCTGCTGGGGAGTCAGCTGCGGTTGTATTGAGGATAGGTCAGTGAAGATTCCTCCCTGACAGGCACACTGCACTCAGCAGAGGGGCAGAAGTAGGGCCCATGTTTCTGACCTTTGATGCTGTGTCCCTGTTTCCTGGCCAGGCTCTACTGAGGCCAACCAAATGTGGCCGTGTGTGTCTCTGCAGTTTCCTGAGAGCTAACCTGAGCCGGTATTCTATCAAAGCTTCTGCAACTTTGTTTGCCATGTTACGATGTGTCTTCTGTGATGTCTTCCAGTGACTCAACTAAGGGACTCTTAGGCACATAGATGGCATGGCTGCCCTGGAGTCAGAATTCAGATGTGTGGTGTGCTTAGGGGCGCAGTGACCTGTCACCCTTCTAAATCTCCTACTACCGCCTTGATTTCTGGATGACGAAAGAAGGGGCTGCAGAGAGAGGAAGGGGTGCAGGGAAAGGAAGGGGTGCAGGGGGAGGAAGGGGTGCAGGGAGAGGAAGGGGTGCAGGGAGAGGAAGGGGGTACAGGGAGAGGAAGGGGTGCAGGTAGAGAATGGGTGCAGGGAAGAATAATTTGTGCATGGAGAGTAAAGGGGTGCAGTGGAAGGAAGGGTGCATGGGCGAGAGAGAGAAGGGGGTACAGGGAGAGGAAGGGTGCAGGGAGAGTAAAGGGGTGTAAGGGAGAGAAGTGGTTATTCAAAAAGGGTAAAAGAGAGTGTTGCCTTTTTATCTTCAGGAGTCATTGATAGTAATTGTTTGCAACATTTCATGAATTTCTTCCTTTAGATTAATGTTTGCAGTTCTGTATTCAATTGTTGCAGGTATAGTAAGTTTGCAATTTAGAAATAATTGCTTCAACGGTGTAAATAGGTGCATTGAGATGAAGTGTTGCTAGGGAGATGACTTTTGTTCATATTAGGTGAAGGGTGCAGGGATAAGAAGGGGTGCCGGGGAGGTAAAGGTTGAGCTTTCGGGGACGGTGTATTCAGTGGTCGTTTACGGTTTCCATTTCTCTGCCTGGGTGCATTTCGCACGCCCGTTGTGTTCCGTTCCAATTCCCGTATGATTGAAGGTCTCTTCCGGGGTTCCGTCTCTTCCCGTGTTTTTCCTAATTTCTTCCTCGGTTTTCATTTAGGCTTCCTTTTTCCTTTCCGCGGACGTTTGCAGGGATGAAGGGGTGCCAGGATAGGGTAATGTGTGCATGAGAGAAGGGGTTACAAGCAGCAGGGGAGGAAGAGGGCAGGTGGGATGGGGTGCAGGGAGAGGAAGGGGTGCAGGGAGAGGAAGGGGTGCAGGGAGAGGAAGGGGTGCAGGGAGAGGAAGGGGGTGCAGGGAGAGGAAGGGGTGCAGGGGAGGAAGGGGTGCAGGGAGAGGAAGGGGTGCAGGGAGAGGAAGTGCTGCAGGGAGAAGCAATGAGACCCATTCCCAAGGCCATTTCTGAGCATCAGGAAAGGAGAGGTGGGCATGTAGGTGAGGTTTGCTACCTGTGAAAGATGCTCGTTTTAATATACACAAGTGTTCATTTCCTGCTGCCGCTGTTTCGAAGTACAACAAATTCGGTGGTTGAAAGTGATGAGCAGTTGTTCCCTTGCTGTCCTGGAAGCAGAAAGTCAGAAATCAAGGTGTGGGCAGGTAGCATGCCTCCTCTGAGGCCCCCCCCCAGGGGGGGGAGGCTAGGTGGCTGCGGCTTTGTGCTCAAGGCATTCCTTAGCTTGTAGCCTGGTCACTCCCATCTCTACCTCACAGGGTGTGCTCAGTGTGTCTGTGTGGTCAAGTGTCCCATCCCTTTCCTTCTAAGGACACCAGTGACTGGACAGAGGCCTCACCTTAATCCAGGATGAACCCATCTTAACTTGCTTGTAACTACAAACTCCATTTCCAATAAGGTTGCATTCACAGACACAGCGGGTTAGGAGCACAGTGTACCTTTCGGAGGGACACAGTTCAACTCGCTCCACATGCCATCACCGTCACACAGCCATTTGTGTGGCTTTCAGAAACTCTGCCCTAAGAATATATTATTCCAGGAAGTATTAGAAATTACCTGATTCTGGGAATTTTGAGATTAGGTTTTCAGTCCTTGCATCTTTCTGTTGATAACTGAAATAAATTTTAGAATGGGTTTTGGTTGCTAAGAATCAGGTGAGTTTTTCAAAGATCTAGTTCATCAGAAAATCAGAAAGCCACAGCTGTCCTTTTACAGAGAATCAGTGACCACAGAGTGCTCAGTTCTTAGACGGGACATCGGTATCACATTCCCTCCTCCTGAGGCCCAGGCACCATCACAGAAGATGGGGTGGAAAGATGCTAAGAGCCAACAGGAGGAGACATCTGCAGTGACAGTGTTTGCTGGACGTGACGGAGCCATGGCACGCTCAAAGGAGCTGTGACTGCATGCACAGCGCGTGTACAAGATCACACCAGCCAAAGTCCCAGCAAGGATGTGTCAGGCGATCATGAAGTCCCACCTGTAGCCCATGAGTTGTGGACCATAGACAGCTGCACCCACAAGCAGCTCTAAGTGGATTCAGTGGAGTTAAAAACAGAGCCTATGAAGTCGGGTGAGAAAAATGAGAGGCGGGGGGGAATCCAAGGGAAGAGAATGGAGCAGGTTTGATGAGAACACTTCAGACACGTGTGAAACTCCCAGACAGCTAAAAGGAAAGGCTTTGTCTCCAATTCTTACTGGCAGGTGCATCTACCCTGTGCCTGTCACCACTTTTGGCACTCCGCAATGACATGAGACACAGCTTTGTAACCTTCCAATATGGACTGAAGACTCATGTCTCTCCAAGAATCCTCCAAACCTTCACTGCCAGATGGGGACTACTGAGATACCCAGCTTGTAGACTAAACAGCTAAGGGGATGTCAGCCTCGTCAGAGTGTAGACTGCCATTGTTGGACTACCTGGACTGTAGCATGGAGGCCAGTACAGGGGGATCAAGACAGGATGCGTGCTTACTGGACTTCATTTGGGGGACCATGGGAGGGAAAGACCCCAATATGGAGCAAAAGTGCAGGATTGGTGGTTGTTTGGGATTGCCAAGGAGGAACCTTTGAGCACTTCCTTAAGGAAAACATGACATCTTTTAGGGAAAAAAAAGTCCTCCAATTCAAGTGATATGTGTGTGTATGTATGTATGTATGTATGTATACAACTATAACTACAACTATAACTATATAAATGTATATATATACATATAGTATATATATGTATAATATATATATATACATATAGTATATATATGTATAATATATATATATATATATATATATATATATATATTAAGTGGATACTTGTGTT
>VZQC01006936.1:351116-508460 GCA_009823505.1 Rhizomys pruinosus
CCCTGCTCCCCCTCCTCCCCTGCTCCTCCTCCTCTCCCTGCTCCTCCTCCCCTGCTCCTCCTCCCCCTGCTCCTCCTCCTTCTCCTCCCCCCTTCGTTTTCCTCCACTTTATCTTTTCTGCTCTCTCCTTTTCCTCCTCTGGTTCCTCCTCTCTCCCTTCCCCCTTCCGCTTCCCTTCTTTCTCTTCTCTTCTTCCTCTTGCTCCCTTCCTCCTCTTCCCTGTTCCTTTCTCCTGGGCACTGGGTTTTCTGGAGCTGGGGGTAGGAGGTGTGTACAAAGTGTTCGTTGAGTGAGACTGCATACGCTTTCTTGGCTAATGTTGTCCCTCTAGCTGATGTCCACTGGCCTTTGATGCTTCATATAAGCTGGAATCCAAATGCTGAAAGTCATGGGAGTGGACACTGATGGGGGAGTGGACACTGATGGGGAGACCTCTGGGTACTCACGCATATGGGAAGCCCTGTCCTCAGCTTCCTGCTGCATGCTTAGGTGGTCCCTCTTGATTGTGAATCAGAACAAGTTTTAGGGTTCAAGCAATTCCCAGGAAACTTCTGGATTCCAGCAGAATTCAACAGTAAAGCCTCAGGATACTCCAGGGGACCAAATTGAAGAACCCTGCTGGGGTTTTGTAGACAAGGAAGGTGGCCAGGAAGCTGTGGGGCAGAGCCACAGGGTGGGGCCACTGGCTCCAGAGGATGAAAAGATGCCCTTGTGATTGGCCGAGGGAGTTACTTCCCAAGGACACTGTGGTGTCTCTCCATCATAGACTTGGGCTGGAATGCCCTCTCAGCCTAAGCTTGCTTCTTACAGAACCCATAAAGCTGGCAATGCAAATATGAGAAACCGGGCAACAGAACATGTTGACTTCTTACTTGACATGCCCCATTCTCACATGCTGGACGTGAACATTCTCCATCTTTCCTTCCTTCACCTGACTCTTCTCTTTTAAGGACTGAGAGCTCTGCTTCCTTCAGATTGTTTCATTTAGGCAGGCCTGATGATCCTTCTTTCTGAATACTAAATTTATCACTAAATCTGTTTTATTTCATCATGTATGTAACGTTTATTTACCCCAATTCTGTTAACAGTGAGAAAATCTGGAAAGTCAGAATTTCATTTTCCAGGACTTACAATATCCTATTAACTGAGTGAGTGGAAAACGCTGAACATTTGTTAGGTTCTTAAAATATTTCTCAATTGACTGGAAAGGGCAGACTAAACTAGTTGTAGACATTTGAATTCCTTTCATTTTTCTTTATGGGGCAACCCTGATGTGTGTGAGACCCATGACTGATAGCTACTGCCATGGCATGTCATGTTGTTAATTAATTAATTAGTTAGTTGATTTATTAATTTTTAAAAATTAAACTCAAAAGCTTCTGTACAGCTAAAGAAACAATCAAGGAAGTGAAGAGAAAATCCACAGAGTGGGAGGAAACCTTTACCACCAATACATCTGACAGAGCATTAATTCCCAGAATATATAAACTACTCAGAAAACAAAGAAGAAAGAAAACAAATGACTCACTCAAAAGATGGAGCAAAGAGCTGAACAGAGACTTCACAAGTGAGGAATTAGAGATGGCCGAGAAACATCTTAAAAAGTATTCAACATTGCTAATAATTAAGGAAATGCAAATTAAAACCACTTTAAGATATCATCTCACTCAGATAAGACTGGCTAAGATCAAGAAAACAAAAGACACCAAATGCTGGAGAGATTGTGGGGAAAGGGGAACACTCATTCACTGCTGGTGGGAATGTAAACTCATACAACCACTATGAAAAGCAGTGTGGAGAACCCTTAAGATATTCAAAATAGGCTTGCCACCTGACCCAGCCATACCACTCCTGGGTATATACCCACAAGACTCATCCTACCACAGAGATACATGCATAGCCATGTTTATTGCAGCTCTGTTCACAATAGGGAAGAGCTGGAATTAACCTGAGTACCCCTCAACTGACGAGTGGATAGAGAAAATGTGGTACATCTACACAATGGAGTTCTATGCAGTGGTAAAGAAAGATGACATCATGAACTTTGCAGGTAAATGGATGGAGCTAGAAGATATGATGTTAAGTGAAGTAACAAAGTCCCAGAAAAACAAATGACAAATGGTATCCTTCATCTGTGGATGTTAGCATCAAGTATCTATTTGTAAGGCAAACTAAGTAACGTTAATGTTATGTTCCTCATGATCTGAAAACAACTGTGCTCTTTTATTGTGAATCCCTTAACAGATTCTAGAATTAACTCTACCATTTATTTTCAGACTTATCAAGTTTTGGTATATAGGTGGAGGGTTTGTATGCACAAAATCAAAAGAATGAGGGGAAAAACCCCTAGTTTGTCATAACATTGTGTTTGGCCACAGTGTCTATCTTGTGGAAGTGCTTCTTGGTATTTCTTGTGCAGGGCTGCTTGAGCTTTTGTCTGGGCCTTTTCTGGAGTGTTGTGCAGTGGTTGGAGGTATCAGGTTGGTATGACATGGCGTTTCTGGATGCTTGGAGATCATGCTTAAGGCTCATGCCAATTTGGCTGAGAAACTTAGGGGATGACTTTGTTCCTTGCCCTCAGAGGTCAACTAAGTCCTAGGGGACTATGCATGGGGGCATCTCTTGAAATGTCCTGCAAATGTGAGTCACCAGTCTTCCTGTGCAGGGAGGTCTTGGAGATCCACTAATGGGACTTCAGCCAGTGTCCAGTCTATAAAGAGGAAAGTCTGCTCATGCTTCAAAAAGTGAAGCCTGGTCTAGCAGGACCTGACTTTGACCGAGAATGGATGGAACTGGTAAATGAAAAACAAAAGGAGCCAGGGGCTCCCCCCTCCCAAAAAAGCAAAACAAAACTGAGGACCAGATCCTGAACTGACCTTGAGAAAAAAAAAAAAAAAAACCTGTTAATTTGAGCTAACAGTGTGGCCTTAAGCATCCAAAAGGAAAGTATAATCAGAAATAAATAATTATTAAGGCCTGAGAAATTATACTTCAGGTAGGTATAAAACTTGAGATCTTATTAAAAAGACAAAAAGAAAAAAAAANGCACACACAGTTTTGTTTTTCCTATCTTTTTTTTTTTTTTTTTTGTCTTTTTTGAGACAGTGTCTCCCTTTAGTCCCAGCTGTCCTGGAACTCACTATGTAGACCAGGCTGGCCTTGAACTCACAGAAATCCACCTGGCTCTGCCTCCTAAGTGCTGGGATTAAAGGTATGTGTCACCCTTACTGGCAAGTACAGCTACCCAGAGGCTGCCATTGCTTTTTCCATCCTTCAAAGACATGAAACACAGCTTTTCAACCTTCCAATATGGACTGAAGGAAGCCTCATGTCTCTCCAGGAATCCTCCAAACCTTCAGTGCCAGATGGTGACTGCTGAAACATCCAGCTTGTGGACTGAGCTACTACTGGGGTTTCAGCTTCGGCCTCTTCAGCATATAGACTGCCAGGCTGTATCATGGAGACCAGTACAGGAAGATCAAGACAGGATGCAGTGCTTAATGGACCTCATTTAGTGTCCATGGGAAGGGAAAACCCCAGTGTGGAGCACAAGGGCAGAACTGATGGTGGTTTGGGCTTGCTGAGGAGGAGCCTTCAAACATGACATCTTTCAGCCTAACTAAAAAAAAGAAAAAGAAAAAAAGAAAAAAATCATAAGCTGAAGATGCTAAAAGATATATGTGTCATGCATATATGCATATTTTGGAGTAATGCAGATTGAAAGGAACAACAACAAGAAGAAGAAAAGACAGTGTCAAAGATCTGACTGAAATGGTGAACTTCTGCTCAATACAGTAAATTTCCACATCGAAAATTTTTAAAAGAAACTGAGAAAAAGATGAAAAAAATGTTTAGCAGACTACATGAGCTCTGGTGGGGTAGGGGGGCAAGAAATGGGGAATGGATCTAGACTTGATTGGAAATTTTGTATGAAATGCACAAAGCTTCAATAAAAATTGGCTTTAAAAAGAAAATAAATGGCAGAAAGAAAAAAAAATTACTTTGTTCATTATTTTAATTTTATGTGTATGAGTGTATTGTCTGTATGTATGTAAGTGCACCTGTGTCATGCAGTGCCCATGGAGGCCAGAAGAGGGTGTCAGATTCCTCTGGAACTGGAGTTACAGATGGTTGTTAGCCACCATGTGGGTGCTGGGACTAGAACCTTCCTCTGCAAGAGCAGCCAGTGCTCTGAGTCGCTGAGCCCTCTTGACAGAAGCCAGAAGCAGGTGCCGTGCCACCTGGTGAGGAGACCCTGCTTCTCTTTGTCCATCTTCATTTCAGCTTGAGCTTTCTTCAGTATTTTTATCTCTTTTTTGAATTCACTTTTCAAGTCCTCAATGGTTTTGTCATTTCCTTCAGCCGCATATTCATATTTTCTCGGCCTTCAGTCAGGAAGTTTATCTCTTTCCTCTTTGAGTTCTTTGAGCTGTGATTGAGTGAGTGAGTGAGTGTGTGTGTGTGTGTGTGTGTGTGCACGTGAGGTCTTTAAAGTTGTTCAATTATTTGATCATGGTTATGATTTTTAAAATTCTTCATCTGCAGTTCCTTTGGGTGGTTGTACTGCATTTCTGTTGGACTGGTGGGTTTGGTGGGGACATATTTATATTTTTCATACTATTTGTGTTTTTCTGTTGTGGTTTGGGAATATGAACTTCTTTTATTGGGTTGTGTCTCTGACATGAACTTCTACCCTGCCCTTCAGTTGCATTTGGTTCTGTTTATATTGTTGTTGTAGCTTGCTTGCTTTCTGGTCAGGTAGGAACAGTTAGATAGCTAGTGTTTCAGGTTCTCAGTTTTGACATTTTATTGGTGGAACAGGATGATGCCAAGTTGATTAGTCAGGATGGCAAAGAAAAGGGCCTCACCCCAATTCAAGACTGGAGATCTAGCAGTTGGCTTCTGGTTAGTCAGGATATCTCAGGCAGGAAGGTCAGGAGGGGACCCAGGTCCAAGGTAGGTTGGGGACAACATAGGGAAGGTCTACTAGCTGGGCAGATTATCTGTGGGCCCTGGAGCAGAAGACTGGTCTGGCACAGGGGGACCAAGATGCAGTGGGTGGGCTCTGGCTTAGGCGGCTACTCTGGAAGGCTCAGGTGGGAAGGGCAGGAGGGGCACAGACCCCGGCGGCAATGGGAACAGTGTGGGAAGGGCAGGAGGGGCACAGAACCCGGTGGCAATGGGAACAGTGTGGGAAGAGAGAATGGAGTTGGCCAGGGTACTGGAAATTCAAGACACAGTAGGCAGGGTCTGACTTACCAGAGTAGTCCAGAAGGCTCAGGCAGGATGATGGGGGTGCCTAGGGCCAAGGCAGGGGTGGGAGCAGCATGGGAGGCAGAGTAGGTGTGGACCCTGGAGCAGAATTCAGCTGGTCTGGGAACAGGGGGATCCTCAACTGAGCCTTTCAGAGGTAGCCAAGGAAATGGCTGGGATGGATCAAAACTGTACCATGGAAAAATGGACACATACTTTACTCGGCTGGAGACATTGGCTCTTACATGTGCTGGAAGGCATTGACTGTCACTTTGACACAGCCTGTAGTCACTTAATAAAGAAAACTCACCTGAGTAACTGTCTTTACTGGGTTGGTGTGTGGACATGTATCCAGGGGATTGTCTTGATTGCCTCAATTGATGAAGGAGGCCCAGCCCGATCTGGCCAACAGCAGCCCTGGGCAGGTCACTTAGGCTGTATAAGAATCCCAGCTGAGGGGCTGGAGAGATAGCCTAGCGGTTAAGAGCACCGACGCTCTTACAGAGGACCCGGGTTCGATCCCCAGCGCCCACATGGCGGCTAAGAACCGTCTGTAACTCCAATTCTAGGAGAACTCCAGTTCCAGGGGAATCCGAGACCCTCTTCTGACCTCCGCGGCATTGCACGACACGGGTGCACAGACCTGCATGCAGACAATACATTCATACACATACAAAAATAAATAATAATAATAAAAAAAAGAATCCCAGCTGAGCAAAAGCCATGAGGGAGCCAGCGAACCAAATTCAGCTGTGCTTCTCAATGGTCTCTGCTTCTAGTTCCTGCCTTGAGCTCCGCTCTGACTTAACCTCAGACTGTGCCCTGAGGGGTAACCAAATAAATCTCTTCCTCCTTAAGTTGGTCTTGGTCATGATATCTGTCACAAAATCAGGTGAGAGCACAGTTCCATAAGAAACCAAATCTCCATGTGACAGAGAAAGCCTGAAGCAGGTACTGAGCACAATCAATGCTCCCCAAGAGAGGGGAGCCCCCATTTCAGGACCACTCCTGCTCTCTATTTCCCCTCACCTGGTTCTGGCATCTCTCTCTGGCCCTTTTCTGGATTATGCTGAATGAACAGCTTATTTGTATTTGTGCTATTAGGTTCATGTCAGTGCATTTTTCATCCCTCCAGAAATCTTGCTCAAAGTACACACACACACACACACACACACACACACACACACACAGAGACATGCACCTGCATGCACACATATAATATTACATATATATACTTCTTATTTTATAAATAATGCTAGACCACAGTACCCAGGACTGTGCACATTCCAGAAGTGCTCTTCCAGCCAGGTACACTTCCAACTCCAAATACTTATTTCAAAGCATATCTTTCAAGAAGTATCACCCATTGCTATCTGTGCCCAGACCTTGGAAGACACTTCCTCCCAGGAGCAGCTCTTCCTCTTCTTGGTGTTTCTGTGCTTGGCTTCTGCAATCCAGCCTTGTTTACCAGAGGTCAGTCGACCTGCGTTATATGACAGGGTCTCATTACCTTTTCATGATGGCTTCTGCAGGAGGTGTTGTTTAAGTGTTGAGTCTTGCTATATAGCCCATGATAGCTTTGAACTTAAAAGCCTCCTGCCTCGGCCTCTTGCATGTTGGGATTACATGTTCTGCCAGGCCTGGGAGCCACAGAACTTTCCACCCTGGGAGAGGTATGGTTTCGGTGGTAAGCTGCACAGCGTCCCTAGCCCTAGACAGCTCCAGAGTGGGGTGGTAACAAGGACTGCTGTTTAGTAGCTTTGCGACTGCTGAAGGTAGATTGTATTTGCACCACAGACTAAAAATTGTGCTGCATTACCTGATATAAATACTCAAACACTCAGCCATTGAAGACAACTAAAGTCTATATTTCAATTATTTTCAAATCTGTCATGAATTGGATTTCATTGTCAATGATTCTCTCTCTCTCTCTCTCTGTGTGTGTGTGTGTGTGTGTGTGTGTGTGTGCAGGTGCATGTGTGTGTGCAGGTGCATGTGTGTGTGCATGTGGAGGCCACAGGTCCTCTATGGGAGATGTTCCATCCACCTTGCTTTGTGAGACAGCGTCTCAATGACCTGGAACTCTCCTGAGCAGGCCAGGCCACTTGTCCAGTGAACCCCAGGGGCCCACTCGTCTCCACCTCACCAGCAATCAGGTTACCACTATGCCCAGCTTTTTACAGGGTGCTGGAGACTGAAGGTGGGTTCCCATGAGTAGAGACTGTGTCTTCTCAGTCATCACCCAGACCCATTACTGTTCTTTTCAAAGAGACTTGCATTGGATTTTTGTGAAGGCATGATCCCTGGGATCTATGAGCTATCAAACTGAAGTTTCTAGAAAAAAAACCAAACACATACCTATTAAAGATTCTCCAAGGCTAATCAATTGATTAGAACTTTCCTCATGGAGAGTTGGGGTGTTGTAAGCACAGGAGCTACTGTGTTAAGACAGAAGAGTAGAGAGGGAGACATAAGATCAATACTTGAAAGCAGAGTTGATGTCAGGACTTGGACATGTATTGACTAGGGCAGAAAAGGAACACGCCACACGAATGTCCCAGTCTGCTCAGCACAGAGGCTGTTAAGCTTCTAACCTTCTTTCTCAGGTCTCTGGGCTGTGTGTGACATAACACACTATCAGGTAAATTATTTGGGATGTGCTAACAGACCCCTAGCTTGCAACAACTCAAGGCTAAGAGCACCATCAGCAAGCACTTGAGCCTGTAGCAGAGGTTCCCCACTTTACTGTAACTGCCTGCCTGATCTTCCCAGCAGTTACTAGGAAAGCGTCTTGATTTATGGCTTCCTTCGGCTCTGTTTCTGTGCTGGAGAGCTTCAGTGCCGACTTACACACCTGGGTCGAGAGCCTCCACTAGGGAGCTGCCTCCAGTGGACTGGCCTGTCTCCGTGTGATATGGGAGGGCTAAGCCCAATGTGGGCAGTGCCACCCCTGGCAGGTGGTCCTGTATTTTATTAAAAATTGGGTCGAGCACAGGCTGGGGGAGCAAGCCAGTAAGCAGCGTTCCTCCATGGCCTGTGCTTCAGCTCCTGCCTCCAGGTTCCTGCCCTGAGTTCCTACCTCGGGCTCCCTAAGTGATGAACTGTAACCTGGGAGATGTAAGAGGAAAAATCCTTTTCCTCCCCATGTTGGTATTGGCCAGATGGTTTGTCATAGCAGTTGAAGACAAACCAGAACAGTTTCTATAAAAGTTTTGTGAAACCATTACTACACTGAAACAAGGCATTGGGGCAAACTTAGTCTGTATTCCTGAGCTTGTCACTTGTACTTGGTTCCAGAATACACTATTTCTGATTCTGCCTGAAGAATTAGATTGACAGCTTATATTCAGCACTTCTGAGTTGGAGGGAGCACAGGCTGTGATGTGGTGACATTCACTGGACTCAGGAGGCTGTTCAGGAAGTGGCTGTCCCTGCAGAGTGTTGGGTGCAGAGGATCTCTGCCCCTGCACAGTCAGAAGGGAGGCAGTGCAGTCCTTCGTGTGTGTGTGTGTGTGTGTGTTGTGCATGTGTAGTGTGTTGAGAGAGAGAGAGAGAGAGAGTGGAGAGGAGAGAGAGAGAGAGTTCAGGTATGTGTATGTGCATTAGCGTATGGCATTCAGAGGTCATACTTAGCTGTGCTTTTCAGGTGTCACCCAGCTAAATTTTAAAAACAGGGTCTGCCAAAAAATTAAAATAAAATAAAAAAATTAAACAGGGTCTCCCATTGGCCTGGAGTTTTCCAAGTAGGCTAGGCCAGCTGAGGCAGCTGGGCCGGAGCCCCAGGAAGCCCCTCTGTCTTCCCAGGACTGGGATTACAAGTGTACACCAGTACACCTGGCATTTTTATGATTCATATAGGTTCTCAGAGAATCAAACTCAGAACCTCATGAATCTGTGGTAAACCTTAACCTTTCACCCATGACCCTGGGACAAGTTTATAACAATTTAATTGATCTGAGATTCAAGAAGAAAAGAAGAAATAATATTAAAGAAATTCTCATCAAACTATGCATTTGGGCAAATCAAGCCCAAGTTTTTCACAGATTGCTTATTTGGGCTTCAACCCAAAAGCATCTTTGGGGTGAACACAATCAACTTGAATAGTTACTTGGAAGCCATGAAACATTAGCAGTGAAACTTTAATTACAAATACCCCATTGCTCAGCACTGAGTACAAGCCTCCCGCAAAGGGCTCACGGTGGAGGGTGTTCATACTGCTTATAGCACCAATTAGCTTCCGTCCTATTGAGAAACCTTACTGAAAAAAAAAAAAAATATATATATATATATATATATATATATATATATATAAAACGCTGCCATGAGCAGCACTCTCAAAGTCTGGTCACTCAGGGACGTTATAAATGTGCCCACTCCACGACAGGGCCAACTCCCTGAGACTTTTACAGGAACAAATATTCCTTTCTAAGAAAGCTGGGAAGAATATTTTGCTGTTAGCCTCTGGGCTCTCTGTTAAGTATGTATTACTTCTCTTCATTAAGTTGTTCATTCTCTTTAAGGTTAAAGTAAACCCCAGGAGTTTGAAACTCAAACTGAACACAGCTGGCTAAGTCTTAGCATTCAGATCCAGAGCTGTGGCCTCATTAAATAACACCATGCTGTCTTCAAAGGGCCCCCCGAGGGCAGCTTATTTTAGATAACTTAGTCCTTGGTTTACTGGGATATCAGGACACAGTTTCTCATTTGCCAAAGTTCCAGGTTGGGTATGGGACCTGCATAGCCAGCTCGGGGACCAGCATTGTTACTTGAGGTTTTAGCATAAAGTTGTAGGTAACCCCAACAGGCCAGGCTTGTCTACCCATTCTCAGTATGCCAATTAGAGAGATATACAATGGTGGGAAGTAGAGAGACAAGTTTATTCCATGTGTCCACACTGAGAAGAGGAACAAATAGATGTGGTCAGTGGCCCCAATTCCGTTGTTCAGTTCTGATATGAAGCCTAGGTTTAAATAGAGGGCAAGAGGCACGCAGGACTCAGCAGCTGAGGTTCGTCACCACCCAGTGTTGTCTCAGCTCATGTTTGTCCCCAAAGTTGTTCCCATAAGTTGTTACGTTAATGTTTATTAGCACATATTAACTATTTATAATGAGGATTTCCTTATGGCATTTCCACATACACATGGGACGTACTTCCATCACGCTCCTCTCTCTTCCTCCATTTTCCCCTCCCATTCCCACTTCCCACTGATCCCCTCCGTCCTCCTAACTAGCCTTGCTTCTACCTTAATGTCCTGTCCTTTTGAATTTCATTTATTTAATTTTTGCAGAACCAATGAGTTTAAATAGGGTTACAGGAGTATGGGTGAGGGGATATTCACAGGTGCACACTGGCACCTCGCTTGTGACTACAGTACTGAACAAAGATTCTTTCCTTCCCCAGCAACCATTGCAACCTGCAACCCTCAGGAACAGGTGTCATGAACACCCTGTTACAGTTTGATTTTGATTGCCGTGATAAAACATTCCGACCAATACCAACTTGGGGGGGAAGGGTTTCTTTGTTGTCCATGTCCTAGGGAGCCCAAGGTAGGAACTCAGCAGGAACCTGGAGGCAGGAGCTGAAGCACAGGCCATGAAGGAACACTGCTTACTGGCTTGCTCCCCTGGCCATGCTCAGCCTGCTTTCTTATGCACAATACACAACAACCTGCCCAGGGGTGACACCACCCACAGTGGGCTAGGCCTTCTCACATCACTCAACAATCAAGACAATACTCCACAGACTTGGCCACAGGCCAGTCCAATAGAGGCGATTCTGCAGTTGAGGCTCCCTCCACCTAGGTGTGTCGAGTTGACACTGAGGCCACCCAGCACAGACACTTAGGACAGAATGTTGACGGCCCACTCCTGTGCAGGGACTCATAGCTGCAGAGATTCAGGAATGCAAGGGCCTCGTCATGCCTGGACAACAGTGTTCCACTGCACTTCACCTCATCCTTAGGCTCTTAGGTTCTTTCCAGGCCTTCTTCCAGGCTATCTCCTGGGCTTGCATTGTTGGGTTGTTCTTCTGTTAATTTCTGAGGGTGCAGCCTTCCCCTCAAGGGTTACTGTCCCCATTTGAGAGTGTTTGATCTGGAATCCCACTGTGTTCTTCCTGGAATTCAAGGTGATTCAAGAAGCAGTTATCTCTGCCTGTGCTGCTAAAGTGCAAATGTGGACGCAGTGTAGACGGAGGGGCCAGCTTCACAGGAGGATGGAGGGGTCAGCTTCTCGGGAGGACGGAGGTCAGCTTCTCGGGAGGACGGAGGCCAGCTTCTCGGGAGGACGGAGGTCAGCTTCTTAGGAAGATGGAGGTCAGCTTCTCGGGAGGACGGAGGGGCCAGCTTCTCAGGAGGACAGAGGTCAGCTTCTCAGGAGGACGGAGATCAGCTTCTCAGGAGGACGGAGGTCAGCTTCTCGGTAGGACGGAGGTCAGCTTCTCGGGAGGACGGAGGTCAGCTTCTCGGGAGGACGGAGGTCAGCTTCTCGGGAGGACGGAGGTCAGCTTCTCGGGAGGACGGAGGTCAGCTTCTCGGGAGGACGGAGGTCAGCTTCTCGGGAGGACGGAGGTCAGCTTCTCGGGAGGACGGAGGACAGCTTCTCGGGAGGACGGAGGTCAGCTTCTCAGGAGGACAGAGGGGCCAGCTTCTCAGGAGGACGGAGGTCAGCTTCTCAGGAGGACGGAGGCCAGCTTCTCAGGAGGACAGAGGGGCCAGATTCTCAGGAGGACAGAGGGGCCAGCTTCTCAGGAGGACGGAGGTCAGATTCTCAGGAGGACAGAGGTCAGCTTCTCAGGAGGACGGAGGCCAGCTTCTCGGGAGGACGGAGGTCAGCTTCTCGAGCTGCTGTCCGTTCACCCTTGTACCACTGCTCCGTAGTCAAAGGCAGCTTCCCAATCCTTGCTTGTGTATGGTGGCTGAGGCCAGGTCGTGTGGGTGCCGCTCCTTGGCCAGAGCTCGCAGTGGCACTGCAGAACCCCCAACCCACCCTCACCCCGCTGCCTCACCACATGGAAAGGAAGGGCTGTGATTTCCGAAAGCTTTTGGGAGAATCACTTCAGATGCTGCCTAGAAAGAGCTTTCTGATGCTCCCTGTGATGAGAATCCTGTCTGCAATAGTTGCATTGTTCTTCTTTTTGATCTACAATCTTTAGACCTGCTGTGTGCCTGGACCCGAGTTATGTCAGTCTGAGACCAAGATTAACAGGTGAATCCCTCAGTCTCAGAAGCTCTGGTAAGTGCAGACACAGGCGTTCTGGGCAATCCTGGACTTGACGGAGGTGCCCCAGGGCTTTTTGGAGCATCTGCTCCACACATGGTTGTAGAGGTGTTCTGAAGGTTGGGGAAAATTTGGACAAAGTAGAATGTGAACTGAAGTTTTCCCACCTGTTTTAAACATTCCATAAGGCTGATTGACAAAAAGCTCTATGATTGTGGAGAGTTGGAATGTTACAGATCCAGAGCTTCATTATTTGGGGTGATCTTAGCCCCTAAGTAGTGATGCATTGACCACCTCCCTGTGTGACCTAACACCCTTGTGACTGTTAGGTAAGTTCTTTGAGAATGTACAAAAATGACTTCAAGATCCACCAATCTGAAGTCTAAGAATGCTATCAGGCAGCGTCTGAAGCCTAAAACGGAGATATCACCTTTGCTGGGACCTGTCTACCCTGATGTTTCCAGCCATATATTTGAAAAGTGGCTTGATTTATGACTTTATTTGTTCTATTAGTATAATACACAAACTTTATAAACTATTACCATGCTGGAACATGATATTAAAAGGGGATCCATGTTCTGGGGCCGTGCTCACTCACATTTGTCTCCAGAATGAACTATCCATTTCCTTTGGGTTTTTAGTCTCATCAATAAGAGCACGGTCAACAACTGAATGAGCCTGAGAAAAAGCTTCCAGACATTGAGGCATATCTGGGGTTGCTGGTGGGAATTAGAGAGCATGAGGTTGAGTCTGAGTTGTGGAGCTGGGTCAGTAGAACCCTGAGTTACATGTTTAGGCATAATCAGGAGTTATCCCAGGGACTGGAGAGATGGCTCAGAGGTTAAGAGCACTAGCTGCTCTTTCAGAGGACCCGGGTTCAATTCCCAGCCTCCACATGGCAGCTAAAAAACATCCCAAACCTCAGTTCTAGGAGATCCAATGCCCTCTTTTGGCCTCCATGGACATATTGCAGGACATGGGTGCACTTACATGCAGGAAATACACTCAAACACATAAACTAAAAATAATAAATAGGGGCTGGAGTGATGGCCTAGCAGTTAAGAGCACTGACTGCTCTTGCAGAGGACCTGGGTTCGATCCCCATCACCCACATGGCAGCTAAGAACCGTCTTTAACTCCAGTTCCAGGGGAATCCGACACCCTCTTCTGACATCCTTGGCATTGCATGACACAGGTGTACAAACCTACATGCAGACAGTACATTCATATACATACAAACATAAATAAAAATATTTAAAAAGATAACAATAAATAGAATATTTTTTAAAATTATCCAAAAATGTAAGAGGAAGAATTGATCTGATTTATTTTCAGCAGGATGATTTTTCTAGTAATGTGAAGGAGGCTCTGGAGGGGGCAGGACTGGAGCCTGGATCACAGTAGGAAGCAGAACGAGAGAGAGAAAGAGGTGCAGAGCAGCAGCCAAGGGGATGAGTAGAGAGGCTGAGACGCAGGCTGTGCTGGGAACCTCTGCAGAGGATGTGCAGGGGCATGCAGAGATGGGTCACGAGATGTCAGACAGAATTGGAACCTGGTACAAGCTTTGCCTTGCTTCGCCCACATGTGATGGGTTGTAGGAACAGCTCTCGGGGCGGGGGGGGGGTAATATTCTGGCTGCCTAGAAGCCCTGCTCCTGCTCAGTGTTGGTGATCGCAAGAAAGTGATTGTTTCCAAGACTCGAATGTCTACCAAACAGGGTCACATACAGTACACGGCACATGGTGGTGCTGGGAGCCTGGGCACATTGGTGGACCCTGACTGAACAGATAAAATGCCATTAGAACTGGAGGCCACACAGACAGGGCGGGGCTGGACAGTGCAACTGCATGGTGAGGTTTTATAGGTTTCAGAATTGATCCTTATCAACAGACTTCACACAGGAAAGGATCTGATTGAATTCCAGCTGGCTTCTTAATCTGCCCAAGTTTGAACTGAAAGTCTGCATATGATGGTCCCATCAACAAGCTGCAACCTGTGCTTTTCATAAATGGGAAGAGCCTGGGCTGGAGCTTGAGAGATGGGGTTTGAGGCTGGGCATCACTGCCACTTCCTGTCTGCACTGGGTTTGAGGCTGGGTGTCACTGCCACTTCCTGTCTGCACTGGGTTTGAGGCTGGGCGTCACTGCCACTTCCTGTCTGCACTGGGTTTGATGCTGGGCGTCACTGCCACTTCCTGTCTGCACTGGGTTTGAGGCTGGGCGTCACTGCCGCTTCCTGACTGCACATTTTAGGGAGATCTCTCACCTGCTCCGGGTCATGTTTCTTCTCCATGATAAAGATGCTGAAGCTGTTGGCTTTCTGAGCTGCTGGGAAGGTTAGAGGTTACACATGGTGTCATAGTTTGAGTCTGAAATGTCCCCCTCGGGTTCCTGTCTTGAATGCTTTGAATGCCGGTGGTTCTGTTTGGGGTCCTCATGAAGCCTGCAGGTGGTGGGGCCCGGCAGGTGGAAACTGGGCACTACAAGCTCACTTTGCAAGACCTTAGCTCCAAGTTCCAGCGCCTGCTCTGTTTCCTGGTCAACCACAGTGTGAGCAGCCACTGCCTCCTGCTGCCCTTGCAGGAGCTGAGCTGCTTTGCTCCCCCCCACGTCGCAGTCACAGTAAGATCCCTGGAAGCCTTCAGCTTTGTTTGTGTCAGTTGTTTGGCCACAGAAACACAAAAGTAACCAAAACATATGCCAAATCTGGGAAATGGTGTCTTCATTATTAACACTGTGAAGGGAAGTGGATTATGATCCCAAATTCTTGCACCCAAGCACCACGTGAAGTTGGCAGAGATGGATAAAGGTGCTTGAGGTTGAGAGGAGAAAAGGGCTGGGTTCAGCAGAGGCAGCGGGAAGCATTCTCCTGGAAGGTGTAGACTGAGCAGGACTCAGAAAGGAGTCTGGGATTGGACATTGACTTGGCTTAGCTGGAACAAGTTTCCTAAATTCCCTCTCCCACACAGAGTCTGCTCAGAGTGTGCCACAGGCCATCTGTAAAAGTCTCAAAGTAAAAGAGAAAAGTAGCCATCTCCCTTCAGCTGGTGCAATCAGAGGGGTCAGCACATATGGTCAGGTGCTGTCTGCCTCTGCCTCTTATTACCCAGCCCAGATGCTCAGCTCAGCTTCATCTCTCCCATGAACACCCACTCCCCTTACCCAGTGCCCAGGCTGGAGCAAGCTCTGCTCTATGACAAAGAATGTTAACTCCTGTAGCGGGCTGTGATGGTTGGTTCTAACTTGCCACAGATTAGAGCCTTCGAAGCAGGAAGCCTCCACCAAAGAACTGTCCTGAGAGCCTTGTTAGAGACACACCCTAAGGTGGGCAGCGCCTCTGCTAGAAATTGTTCTATCACACATAAGCTAAAGTGCCTGCTACATACTTTCACATCTGGGGAAATGAAGGTAGACTTCAGATAGCCTAAGTGCAGACTTCTCTCTCGATCATCTTCCTGGGGAGCAGGTTACCTAGCTAGACTAGTCTCCCCATTGTTCTAGGCCACAGAAATAAGACCACTCTGACATGATCAGGTTGCAGATTATTTTATTACAGCCAGGCACATCCCTCATTTCAGGAATGAGAAATAGCCCTGATATTAAGATGGAGACAGCATATATAGGTTTCTTCATCCAATTAGGCTACAGCATGTCAGCATTAATACAGCATAAGGTAATCTTTGGTAAACCAAAACTAAAACAGAAACTCAAGGAAATTCCAGTAATTATACATTCGCCCAATCAGCTTAATGGTCTACTGTAAAGCAAGCAAAAACAGAAGCAAAGGTCAGTGGTTACAGCAGAGGCGGAGTCACAGAGGTACCCAGAAGTCAGCTTGGGACCAAAGAGGGGGTAAACTTCAGATGAAGTCAGTTCAGTTCCTATTCCTTTCACTCATCACAGAGAACAGACACAGGAGTCAAGTCCTAGAGAGCCTGTGGAGATAGTCAAACAAACTCATCCCATCCTCCTGTGGGGGACCAGAGGGCCTCACTGTCTTGTCACTGGAAAGTCCACTCCGACAGCAAGCCTCTGCACCCAGTGCTACTCCCATTACCCCGGGCAGTGTGTATATGTGACCATCTGGGCAATGTGTAGGTGTGGTTTGAATGTACAATGTCTCCCACAGGCTCACATGTTTGAATGCCTGGTCCTCAGCTAGTGATGCTGTTTGTGGAGATTGTGGGACCTTTACAGGTGGAGTCTTGCCTTGAGACATGATAGCAGAGCCCTACTTCCTGCTCACTCTCCTCTTGGGCCAACCATTCTTCCTGTCCTGCCTGCTGCCATGTCTCTCTGCCATGGTAGAATGTATCTCTTCAAGAAAACCCACAGAGTGGTAGGAAACCTTCACCAGTGATACATCTGACAGAGCATTAATGTCCAGAATATATAAACTAATCAAAGAAGAAAACAAATGGCCTACTCAAAACATGAAGTGAAGAGCTGAACAGAGACTTCACCAGTGAGGAAGTGAACATGGCTGAGAAACATCTTAAAAAGTGTTCATCATCATTAATAGTTAAGGAAATGCAAAATAAATCCACACTAAGATATCATCTCACTCCCATAAGACTGGCTAAGATCAAGAAAACAAAAGACACCAAATGCTAGAGAGGTTGTGGGGAAAGGGGAACACTCATCCACTTCTGGTGGGAATGTAAACTCATACAACCACTATGGAAAGCAGTGTGGAGAACCCTTAAAAGACTCAAAATGAGCCTACCACCTGACCCAGTCATACCACTCCTGGGTATATACCCACAAGACTCATCCTACTGCAAAGATACATGTATATCTATGTTTATTGCAGCTCTCTTCACAATAGCCAAGAGCTGGAACCGACCCAAATGCCCCTCAACTGGATAACAAAAATGTGGTACATCTACACAATGGAGTTCTCTGCAGCAGTAAAGAAAGATGACATTGGGGCTGGAGAGATGGCCTAGTGGTTGAGAGCACTGACCGGTCTTTCAGAGGACCCAGGTTCAATCCCCAGTACCCACATGGTGGCTGAGAATCGTCTTTAACTCCAGTTCCAGGGGAATCCGACACCCTCTTCTGACCTCGGGGCATTGCATGACATGGGTGCACCAACCTATGTGCAGACAGTACATTCATACACATAAAAAGTAAATAAAATTTAAAAATTTTAAAAAAAGAAAGATGACATCATGAACTTTGCAGGTAAATGGATGGAACTCAAAGCCATTATGCTAAGTGAAGTAACACAGTCCCAAAAAACAAATGAGGAATGGTATCCATCATTTGTGGATGCTAGCACCAAATCCTTAGTTGAAAGGTAAGCTGAGCAACATTTTGTTGTGTTTCTTTTTATCTGAAAGCAACTGTGCTGTTATAACGTGAATCCCTTAATGGGCTCTAGAATTAACTTACCACTTATTTTCAGATATTGTAATTGCTGTATATAGGTGCAAGGTATGTATTCATATTTTAGGGTAATATAAAATTAAAGGGAAATATTTGAATTCCTAAGCATATTTTGGAATTAACATACAGTTTATTTTCTGAAGTCATAATTTTTGTATATATGTGACATTTATATAGGCATATTTTGGAGCAATACAAATGGGAAGGAACAGCAATGATATAAGGGCTGGGTCAAAGAACTGACTGAAACAGTTAAATTCTGCCCAAAACAATAAACCTCTGCATAGAAAAACTTTTTAAATGTTTTTTAAATTTATTTATTTTCGTATGTGTATGAATGTACTGTTGGCATGTAGGTTTGTGCACCCGTGTCATGCAATGCCACGGAGGTCAGAAGAGCGTGTCAAATTCCTCTGGACCTGGAGTTAAAGACAGTTCTCAGCTGCCATGTGGGAGCTGGGGATCGACCCTGGGTCCTCAGCAAGAGCAGTTGGCACTCTTAACCGCTAGGCCATCTCTCCAGCCCCATGCATAGAAAAACTTTAAAAAGACTGAGAAAAAGATGCAAGACATGTATGGGATATTGAGCAAAATGTCACACCTCTGGTTTACTGTTTACACAAACAGGAGCTCTGCTGCCCCCGGTAGGAGCCAAGGTGGCTCGCCCTTCCGTTCCTCTTGCCCCCCACTTCCTTATCCAGAGCACAGTAGCTTTTAGTATATAAACACATTGCTGGCATGAATAAAACTGAGTCTTTCTCCTGGCCTCTCTTTGAGTCCATTTCCTGTGTCTCTGGGTGACTTCTCGTGGTTCCCTCCCCACTCCTTGCCAGAAGCTCAGCCTAGTGACTGTCAGCCTGCCAGCAGGGGACAGCTCTGAAGCTTGTAGCTTTGGAAAGCTGTGAGCCTTGTCCAAGGAGGGAAGAACATCTTGTGGATTGCAGCCATGCATGACTAAAGGACCAACAGAAGATATATATACATTAGACAACATCAGGGGAAATGAAACTTAAACGTATAAAAATGGTGTCTGAGAGCATTGTCCTTAAGTTCTTATAATCCTTTATCTTGGTCCTCACTTCTTTCTAGTTTCTGGTGTGGCTGGCAATCCCAGGTCTTCGCTCTCTGTCTCCATCATGGCATTGTCACCCTATTTGTCTATCAATGGCCATGTTCCTGTTCTTTCAACAAGGACAGTGAGTTCATTGACTTAGGACCCTTGTGTCTTCAAGGAGTCCATTTCCACAGAAAGTCACATCCGCAGGTGCTGCACTTAGACCTTCAGCCTGTGTTCTGTGAGATTCTCCACCTACTCTGCAGGGCCACATGCTGTTTCCTCCCCTCTTCTCTGCCTTTCCAGCCCATTCAGCAGGTTTTCTTTTTTTTTTTTTTCTAGTTCTCAAAGGAATGTATGATAATGTCCAGAACAAAGGCCAGCTTGTTGACTTTTGAGTTTCAAAATAGACTCTTGAAATTCATTGTAAAGATCACAGAAAAAAAAAAAAAAGGAGTTTTGATTGACAAGAGCTGGAATTTGTTGAGAGACAAAAGGATTTGTAGGATCTTGTGGAAGGCAGAGCATAAAATAAGCCTGGGGGAAGAGGATAGAGAGGACACAGAATATGAGTCAAGGGCTCACAAAAGAAAATAAGAATTCAAAAAGCAAGATGTTTATGAGGGAGATAAGGAAGAAGGCTTCAGTCACTGGGGAGGGCTCCCTCCCCCAGGTCCTGCCTGCCCCAGAATGCATCAACTATAGAAGCAAGAAGCAAGTTGATGGGCTTAGAGATTCCATGATATAGACTAAGAACACAGCAAGCCTCTTAAGATGGGGCATCACAGAGTATCCGTGTTAATGGGAGTATGAAAATAGAAGTGTCAAAAGACAGTCTTGGGGTCCTGCATATCCTGTTTAGAAGTGGCACCCCCAAGGGAGCCTGGGAAGTCAGAATGGAGTGCAGTCACCATGGCTGAACCATGCATGGCCTTTGTCAGTGGTGTCACCCTAGATACTCAAAGACACGATGCACAGAGGCACAACCAGGGCTGGAGGCCAGTCCTCTTCCGACGCCTAGTTCTGAACTTGGTATAAATACTCTCTCCCTCCATGTCACGCTCTAGAACATGGATTGCTACAAAGAGAGGGAGAAAAGACTGAGGAGGAGGCAATCGTACATTTGGGAAGGCTAGACAAGTGCAGCTCTGTAGACCACTACTGAGGAGGATTTCCATGTGCGTTCTGTGTGTCAGCTGGGCACACATCTCTGGGGGCCAGCTGGGCTGTTTTCTTTTTTACAGAATTTACTCAATGCAATTTGCTTATTAAGAAAGATAAACCATTTTGGAAATAAGAACTTGCTTTTATTGCTTTATGAAGTCTAATAAATAAGGAATAAATGGAGCATGCAGCAGCAAGTGTTTGGTGACTAGGTAACATTTAAACATGCTTCAGGGGAGATAACAGTCAGGTTGATGAAATCTCAAGTTATAAATGCCGTCGTGTGTACATTTTAGGGAGAAATGCCTTGTAAATTGTCCTGCCTCTCTTACTCTCCTTCTTCCCTCTCCTANAGTTGGCACTCTTAACCGCTAGGCCATCTCTCCAGCCCCATGCATAGAAAAACTTTAAAAAGACTGAGAAAAAGATGCAAGACATGTATGGCAGAATGCATGAACTGGGGTGGGGGGGCATGAAAAGGGGAAGTGTCTAAATTGGACTGAGAAATGATGTATGAAATACACAAAATATCAATAAAAGTATTTTATTAAAAAACAAATGTAACTCTTCAAACTGTACATTGTAATACACATTTCCTCCCTTAAACTGCTTCTTGTCAGGTTTTGGGTCACAGAAATAAGAAAAGTAATTACTGCAGTGAGACTTCCCTCACCAATGAGGCAAGAGTACCACCCACACTGCTCTGGTCTGCTCTCACCAGTTTATTCCAGTTTGTGGCTTCCAGTTGTCATTTCTCTTAATTTTAAATCCATTACCCCCTCCCCTGCCTCTTTTGTAGACCTTACTCACCAGGGTCATATACAAAGACCAGAGCCATGAGAACACTTGATCCAGCTCCCACAGCGCCACAGAGTTTAGTCTTTACAATAAACCCTAAGATGACAGTATCAAGTTATACCAACTGTGTATCTTAAAGCCACTGGTAAAGGAGGCTAGAAGTCTGAAATCAAGGCGTGGGCCAGGTGCCCTCAGAAGACCTTCAAGGGAGCATTGGTCCTTGTTATGGGTCCCAATGGAGAGACCACTCACTGGACCATGTGCAGTTTAAATAAAGTTTAGTTTAATTATGACACTGGGCCTGGGACACTCAGCTTGGGATGAGTGGGGCAGCAAGGAGTGGGTTACACAGCTTTTTATAAGCACAGCAACCAATCGGAGTTTATCACAATAGTTAAAGTCACCAATCAAGGGGAAGCACACAAAGCAAGCCGGCCATCACAGAAGCAGGAGTCATCAGTTAGAGTAAGCTCCCAGGAACACTCAGGCACTTTCTAGTATGTCTCAGAGTGTAGGAATGAAACTTTGTCTGGCTTGAGGCAGGACCTGCAAGTTCTGTCCCAGAACATCTGCGAGTTATCGGATAGCTCTGTGGGCATTTAGGTTGTCTCTGTGAGTTATCTGTAGCTCCATGAGGTCAGGATATAGCAGTATTTCCTGCCTCACCTATCTCTTCAAAGTTCAGGACCCTGATTATGACTTTTCTGAAGTCATAATTTTTGTATATATGTGACATTTATATAGGCATATTTTGGAGCAATACAAATGGGAAGGAACAGCAATGATATAAGGGCTGGGTCAAAGAACTGACTGAAACAGTTAAATTCTGCCCAAAACAATAAACCTCTGCATAGAAAAACTTTTTAAATGTTTTTTAAATTTATTTATTTTCGTATGTGTATGAATGTACTGTTGGCATGTAGGTTTGTGCACCCGTGTCATGCAATGCCACGGAGGTCAGAAGAGGGTGTCAGATTCCTCTGGACCTGGAGTTAAAGACAGTTCTCAGCTGCCATGTGGGAGCTGGGGATCGACCCTGGGTCCTCAGCAAGAGCAGTTGGCACTCTTAACCGCTAGGCCATCTCTCCAGCCCCATGCATAGAAAAACTTTAAAAAGACTGAGAAAAAGATGCAAGACATGTATGGGATATTGAGCAAAATGTCACACCTCTGGTTTACTGTTTACACAAACAGGAGCTCTGCTGCCCCCGGTAGGAGCCAAGGTGGCTCGCCCTTCCGTTCCTCTTGCCCCCCACTTCCTTATCCAGAGCACAGTAGCTTTTAGTATATAAACACATTGCTGGCATGAATAAAACTGAGTCTTTCTCCTGGCCTCTCTTTGAGTCCATTTCCTGTGTCTCTGGGTGACTTCTCGTGGTTCCCTCCCCACTCCTTGCCAGAAGCTCAGCCTAGTGACTGTCAGCCTGCCAGCAGGGGACAGCTCTGAAGCTTGTAGCTTTGGAAAGCTGTGAGCCTTGTCCAAGGAGGGAAGAACATCTTGTGGATTGCAGCCATGCATGACTAAAGGACCAACAGAAGATATATATACATTAGACAACATCAGGGGAAATGAAACTTAAACGTATAAAAATGGTGTCTGAGAGCATTGTCCTTAAGTTCTTATAATCCTTTATCTTGGTCCTCACTTCTTTCTAGTTTCTGGTGTGGCTGGCAATCCCAGGTCTTCGCTCTCTGTCTCCATCATGGCATTGTCACCCTATTTGTCTATCAATGGCCATGTTCCTGTTCTTTCAACAAGGACAGTGAGTTCATTGACTTAGGACCCTTGTGTCTTCAAGGAGTCCATTTCCACAGAAAGTCACATCCGCAGGTGCTGCACTTAGACCTTCAGCCTGTGTTCTGTGAGATTCTCCACCTACTCTGCAGGGCCACATGCTGTTTCCTCCCCTCTTCTCTGCCTTTCCAGCCCATTCAGCAGGTTTTCTTTTTTTTTTTTTTCTAGTTCTCAAAGGAATGTATGATAATGTCCAGAACAAAGGCCAGCTTGTTGACTTTTGAGTTTCAAAATAGACTCTTGAAATTCATTGTAAAGATCACAGAAAAAAAAAAAAAAGGAGTTTTGATTGACAAGAGCTGGAATTTGTTGAGAGACAAAAGGATTTGTAGGATCTTGTGGAAGGCAGAGCATAAAATAAGCCTGGGGGAAGAGGATAGAGAGGACACAGAATATGAGTCAAGGGCTCACAAAAGAAAATAAGAATTCAAAAAGCAAGATGTTTATGAGGGAGATAAGGAAGAAGGCTTCAGTCACTGGGGAGGGCTCCCTCCCCCAGGTCCTGCCTGCCCCAGAATGCATCAACTATAGAAGCAAGAAGCAAGTTGATGGGCTTAGAGATTCCATGATATAGACTAAGAACACAGCAAGCCTCTTAAGATGGGGCATCACAGAGTATCCGTGTTAATGGGAGTATGAAAATAGAAGTGTCAAAAGACAGTCTTGGGGTCCTGCATATCCTGTTTAGAAGTGGCACCCCCAAGGGAGCCTGGGAAGTCAGAATGGAGTGCAGTCACCATGGCTGAACCATGCATGGCCTTTGTCAGTGGTGTCACCCTAGATACTCAAAGACACGATGCACAGAGGCACAACCAGGGCTGGAGGCCAGTCCTCTTCCGACGCCTAGTTCTGAACTTGGTATAAATACTCTCTCCCTCCATGTCACGCTCTAGAACATGGATTGCTACAAAGAGAGGGAGAAAAGACTGAGGAGGAGGCAATCGTACATTTGGGAAGGCTAGACAAGTGCAGCTCTGTAGACCACTACTGAGGAGGATTTCCATGTGCGTTCTGTGTGTCAGCTGGGCACACATCTCTGGGGGCCAGCTGGGCTGTTTTCTTTTTTACAGAATTTACTCAATGCAATTTGCTTATTAAGAAAGATAAACCATTTTGGAAATAAGAACTTGCTTTTATTGCTTTATGAAGTCTAATAAATAAGGAATAAATGGAGCATGCAGCAGCAAGTGTTTGGTGACTAGGTAACATTTAAACATGCTTCAGGGGAGATAACAGTCAGGTTGATGAAATCTCAAGTTATAAATGCCGTCGTGTGTACATTTTAGGGAGAAATGCCTTGTAAATTGTCCTGCCTCTCTTACTCTCCTTCTTCCCTCTCCTAGGTAGGACAAAGTCATTCACTTTGTGATATGAATCCTGGTCCACTTTGTGATATGAACCAACACAAATGAACAGGAGTCATGATGTCAGATGCAAAAATTCTCAACAAAATATTTGCAAATCACATACAGACCCACATAAAAAGATTATCCATCATGATCAAGTTGGATTCATACCAGAGATGCAGTGATGGTACAACATACATAAATCAATAAATATCATAAAAAACATGAATGGACTGAAAGACAAAAATTACACAATCATCTCAATTGATCCAGGAAAAGCCTTAGACAAGATCCAGCATCCCTTCATGTTTAAAGTTCTAGAGGAAATTGGACTGAAGGGAACATTCCTGAACATAATCAAAGCCACATACAACAAACCCACTGCCAACATCATCCTAATGGAGAAAAATTAGAACCATTCCCCTTAAAGGCAGGAACCCAGCAAGGCAAGGCTGCCCCCTATCAACACTCCTCTTCAATATAGTTCTTGAAACACTTGCTAGGGCAATAAGGCAAGGAAGAGAAATTAAAGGAGTACTAATTGGTAAAGAGGAAGTCAAACTATCCCTGCTTGCAGATGATATGATAGTTTAGCTGAGGGATCCTAAAACTCCACCAGAAAACTCCTAGAAACAATTAGAGTTTCAGTGAAGGGGCAGGATACAAAGTCAACCTAGAAAAACCAGTAGCCTTTCTTTTTTTTATTTATTTATTTATTTATTTTTGTATGTGTATGAATGTACTGTCTGCATGCCCCAACATGAAGCAATTGGAGAAGGAATATAAGGAGACATTCCCACTCACAGTGGCCTCAAAAAAATACCTGGAACAAACCTAACCAAAGAAACCAAAGCTCCCTACAACAAAAATTTTAAACCCCTGAAGAAGGAGATTGAAGATGACATAAAAAGATGGAAAAACCTCTCATGCTCATGGATTGGAAAAATTAATATAGTAAAAGTGTCCATTCTACCAAAATTAATATACAGATTCAATGCAATCCCAATTAAAATCCACATGAGTTTCTTCACAGATTTTGGGAAAAAAAACCCTTAAATTCATATGGAAAGACAAAAGACCCCCAAATAGCTAAAGCAACCCTGAGCAAAAAATGCAATACAGGGGGGATCAACTTACCAGACTTCAAGCTATACTCCAGGGCCATATTCATAAAGACAGCCTAATACTGGCCCAAAAATCCATTGACCAATGGAACACAATTGAAGATCCAGACTTGAGCTCATACAATTTCAGCCACCTCATATTTGACAAAGGGGCCAAAAAAGGTCACTGGAGGAAAGATAGCATCTTCAGCAATAGTGCTGGCAAAGCTGGATCAGCTTCTGTAGAAGAGCAAAATTAAACTCCTATCTCTCACCCTGTACAAAAATCAACTCCAAATGGATCAAAGACCTCAGTGTGAAACCGGAAACTCTGAACGTGATAGAAGAAAAAGTTGGTAGCAATCTACAAGACAAGAGGAGTAGGAAAAGACTTTCTAAATCAAACAGCAGCTGCACAGGAAATAAGATCAACACCTGACAAGTGGGACCTCATCAAATTCAAAAGCTTCTGTACAGCTAAAGAAACAATCAAGGAAGTGAAGAGAAAACCCACAGAGTGGGAGGAAACCTTCACCAGTGATACATCTGACAGAGCATATAAACTACTCAAAAAGAAAAAAAAAAAAACAAAAAAAACAAAGAAGAAAACAAATGCCTACTCAAAACATGGAGTGACAAGCTGAACAGAGACTCACCAGTGAGGAAGTAAAAATGGCTGAGAAACATCTTTAAAAAGTGTTCAATATCATTAATAATTAACGAAATGCAAATTAAAACCACTCTAAGAAGTCATCTCACTCCCATAAGACTGGCTAAGATCAAGAAAACAAAAGACACCAACTGAATTGCTAGAGAGGTTGTGGGGAAAGGGGAACACTCATCAACTGCAGGTGGAAATGTAAACTCATACAACCACTATGGAAAGCAGTGTGCAGAACTCTTAAAAGACTCAAAATGAGCTTACCACTTGACCCAATATATACCCACAAGACTCATCCTACTGCAAAGATACATGTACATCTATGTTTATTGCAGCTCTTTTCACAGTAGTGAAGAGCTGGAACCAACCCAAATGTCCCTCAACTGACAAGTGGTTAACAAAAATATGGTACATCTACACAATGGAGTTCTATGCAGTGGTAAAGAAAGATAAGATCATGAACTTTGCAGGTAAATGGCTGGAACTCAAAGCCATTATGCTAAGTGAAGTAACACAGTCCCCCCAAAACAAACTCAGAATGGCTTCCCTCATTTGTTGATGCTAGTACCAAATCCCCCAATTGAAAGGCAGGCTGAGCAACATTATTATTATATTTCTTTCTAGCTGAAAGCAACTGTGATATTATAAAGTGAATCTCTTAATAAGCCTTAGAATTAACTTACCCCTTACTTTCAGACATGGTAATTAATGTATATGGGTGGGAGGTATATATTCATATTTTAGAATAACATAAAATTAAAAGGAAAAACGTGTGAACTGCTAAACATATCTTGAAGTTAACATACAGTTTATTCCTGGAGGATATAATTCTGGTACATATATGATGTGTATATAGGCATACTTTTTAGCAATAAAATTGGGAGGGAACCACAACATAAGGACTGGGTCAAAGAATGGACTGATATAGTTAAATTCTCCCCGAAACAATAAACCTTTGCAGAGAAAAACTTTGAAAAGACTGAGAGAAAAATGCAGGATATGTATGGCAGAATGCATGATCTGGGGTGGGATGGGAAGAAGGGAAAGTGGAATATGTCTAAATTGAACTAAAAATAGTGTCTGAAATACACAAAACATCAATAAAATTATTATATTAAAAACACTTTTAAAGAAATATTTTATTAGCTGCTTAGTTCACAAGCTGGGTATCTCACCAGTCCTCAGTCCACATTGGAAGGTTACAAAGCTGTGCCTCATGTCATTGAGGAGTGCCAAAAGCAGTGGCATCACAGAGCATATGCACCTGCCTGTAAGAATTGAAGACAGGCCAAACAACAGTGCTCTCTTTTTTTTCTTTTTGTGTTTTTACTAAGATCACAAGTTTTGTGTCTGCATTACAGTTTCTCTGGTCTTACTGATTATTTATTTCTGGTTGTACTCTCCTTCTGGATGCTTAAGGCCACACAGTTAGCCCAGATTAACCAAGGTTTTGTTTTGTTGTGGTGAGTTGAGGATCTGCTCCTCAGGGGTCTCTCAGGGTTTTTTTTTTGGGGGGGGGTAACCTCTTGCTTCTTTCAGCTCCTCACCCACCAGTTCCATCTACTCAAGGACCAGATCAGTTCTTGCTAGACCAGGGTTCCTTTTCTTAAGGATGAACAGACTTTCCTCTTTATAGACTGGACACTGGCTGAAGTCCCTTTAGTGGCTCTCTAAGACCTCCATGAACAGGAAGACTGGTGACCCACCTCTGCAGGACTTTTCAAGAGATGCCCCCATGCATAATCCCCTAAGACTTGGTTGACCTCTGAGGGCAAGGAACAAAGTTGTCCCCCAGGTCCTTTGGCCAAATTGGTATGGACATCAGTTATGGTCGTTAAACACCCAGAAAGGCTAAGTCGCACCAGCCTGTTACATTGCACCTATATTAACATTGTATCCTTTGGAAACAAACTGTATGTTATTTCCACAGCATGTTTCTTAGTCACATCTTTCCATTTTAATCCCATATTACTGTAAAAGATGCACACATACCCTCCATCATATACTAAAAATCCAAGGTCTGAAAATAAGTGTTAGGTCGGCTCTAGAACCTGTGTAGGGATTCCCAATACAAGAGCACAGTTGTCTTTAGATCGTGAGGAATATACCATTTACGTTGATCAGTTTGTCTTACACCTAGGTACTTGGTACTAGCATCCACAGATGAGGGATACCATTTAAGCAGCTAATGGGAATTCAGCCTCATCAGAATATGGACTGCCATTGTTGGATTACCTTGGCTGTATCATGGAGGCCAGCGCAGGAGGATCAAAACAGGATGCGTGCTTACTGGACTTCATTTGGGGAACTACAGAAGGGAAAGACCCCAAAGTGGATCACAAGTGCAGGATTGATGGTTGTTTGGGCTTGCCAAAGAGGAGCCTTTGAGCACTTCCTTAAGGACAATATGACATCTTTTTGGAAAACAAAGTCCTCCAATTCAAGTGATATGTTGATATATATCTATATTTATATCTATATCTATATGTCTCTATATATAAAACTATGTATATATACTGAAGCGATACAAGTAGGAGAGAATAATAACAAAATAACTGGGAAAAAACTCTGGAAAGACTCAGAAAAAGATGCCGGACATGTATGGCAGAGTACAGGGACTTGGGAGGGGTGGGGGGGCATGGAAAGGGAAGTAACTCTAGATTCATTTGAGAAATGATATAAGACTTATGGAAAACGTTTAAGAACAATAAAAAGCATGATGTGCAGTGCTAGTGGAGGTTAGAAGAAGACGTCAGATCCCCTGGAAATGGAGTTACAGTTGTTAACCACCATGTGGGTGCTGGGACTTGAATCTCAGTCTTCTGGGAAAGCAACCAGTCTCTTAACAGCTCTCCAGGGCCAATGTGTTGAGTTTCTAACAAGGACTGGTTCTAGAGGGAAATCAATGCCAAAGTCTTGGGATGATTAAAGAGAAGCAAAGAAGCTCTTCTTGAGCTGCTCCATTAAGTCTCAAATTAGACATTATACAGAAAGACCCCAGCATGATGTATACGTTGGTCTCAGAGAGCTTCCCATCCACACAGTAGGAGGGTCTACAGAAACCCATCCTTAGTTAACAGCTATTAGTGTGGAAGGGCTCAGGGGGCCCCATCTCTTGCCCAGCATGGTGGCACATTCCTTTAATCCCAGAACTCAGGGGGATCTCTGTGACTTCAAGTTTACCCTGGTCTACATAGTGAGTTCCAGGCCAGCTGGGGCTACAGGGAGACCCTGTCTAAAAAAAAGACAAAAAAAACTCTAGGCAGTTAATGGTTCTGGGGAAAAAAGAGACATTTTCTTCAGTAACATAGCCGTGATAAGTTGACAATGCTCCTGCAAATTGTCCTTCACCTATGCACCTGTAAGCAAGCCTGATTTTAAATACATAGCACACACACACACACACACACACACACACACACACACACACCATGAAAATAGAATGGGAAATAGATGTGAAGAGGAAGAGGATCATTATCAGTGGAACTGAGGAGATTAGAGGGTAATGAGGGTGAAAATGATAAAAATATATAGATGAAAATGCCTTAATGAAACCCATTATATGTATAATTAATACATGTTAATAAAAGCAAACCACTGAAGAATGACAGCAACAAAAAAGAAAGAAGGAAAAGAGAAAGAAAAAAAAGCCCATTTTCTTATAGTTATTATTTGGGACAAAAGCTAGCAGGCAATGTCATCCCCCACCCCCCTTTCTGGAAATACTGAACTCAGCTCTAGTCAATGGGCTCTGGCCCCAGGTGTTAGAAGCACTGGACTCTTCTTAGCAGGGAACTGGGATAGAGGATCAGTGACCAAGAGAGACTTCACAGAGGAGCCTCAAAGGGAATTCAAACTCAAGTTTCTGGAAATGTGATAAAGTTCTGCAGGTATGCTCCAGCCTATAAATATCATGTTCTCTGTCTTTCAAAGCCTTTACTCCTAGTCCAAATGTGAGTCTTCATTAGGTTCTAAGCCCTAAGTGGGTTTTGTCATCAAAGATAGTGCTAAAAGCAGATGCTTCCTGGCAGAGACCTGCTCTGCTGAAGCAAGCAAATGATCTGCCTTCTTTGGTTTCAGTTTTTTACTTTCCTTCAAACCCATCAATCAAGATGAAAAACTCTTTTCTGAGTGCCTGTGCTGGCAACATAGGCTGGCTCTTCATCTATGTGGGGGAAGGTCTGGGCCCCCTGCACACCTCTGTCTGACTGTTGGGATGCAGTCAAGGGGCTTCTCTGATGCCCTTTGTTTCCCCCTGGTCTCCTGGGCAGCTGTGGGCGGAGTTCGATGTCTCCTGAAAAACATAGCTGAGACTTTTTTCAGGAGGATGTGATCTTACTGGCTCTTCTTTTCTTTTGACCAAGATTCCTTGCATCTCCTGTTGAGATGCTTGCCCCACCCCCACCCCACCAGAGCTCATGCACTCTGCCAAACATGTTTTTCATCTTTTTCTCAAATTTTTGATGCAGAAGTTTACTGTTTCGAGCAGAAGTTCACTGTTTCAGTCAGTTCTTTTACCCAGTCTTTGCTGTTGTTGTGGTTATTGTTGTTCCTTCCAATCTGCATCACTCTAAAATATGCATATATACATGCCACATATATCTTTTAGCATCTTCAGCTTATGATTTCTTTTTTCTTCTTTTATAAAATTAGGTTGAAAGATGCCATGTTTGAAGGCTCCTCCTTGGCAAGCCCAAACCACCATCAGTCCTGCCCTTGTGCTCCACACTGGGGATTTCCCTTCCCATGGTCACCAAATGAGGTCCAGTAAGCACCACATCCTGTCTTGATCTTCCTGTACTGGATTCCATGATACAGCCTAAGTAGTCCAACAATGGCAGTCTATACTCTGAAGATACTACTGAAACCCCAGTAGTATCTCAGTCCACAAGCTGGATGTCTCAGCAGTCCTCATCTGAAGGTTTGGAGGATTCTTGGAGAGACATGAGTCTTCAGTCCATATTGGAAGGTTAAAAAGCTGTGTCTCATGTCTTTGAAGGATGGCAAATGCAGTGGCAGCCACAGGGTAGCTGCACTTGCCAGTAAGACAGGCAAAACAACTGTGGGTTTTTTTTTTTTAACTTTTTGTCTTTTTACTAAGATCTCAAGTTTTATACCTGAAGTACAATTTCTCAGGCCTTACTATTTATTTATTTCTGGCTATACTTTCCTTTTGGATGTTTAAGTCCACACGGTTAGCCCAGATTAACCAAGGTTTTTGTTTTCTCAAAGTCAGTTGAGGATCTGGTCCTCAGGGGTCACTCAGGTTTTAGAGGGGAGAGGGAGCCCCTGGCTCCTTTTGGCTTTTCATTTACCAGTTGTGGAAAACTCTTAAAGAGGAGAGTTAGTGAGTCATAATATCACCCTAATGCCCCGTTGATCCCAAGATAGAGTCCAGTATCCATCATCTTGTCCCTTTTGTTCCTGATTGGTTGAGCACTTCTGCTAGTATAGTTTATTTCAGGAGATGACCCTCACATCGGAGAGGATGTAGCCCCTAGTTGCTGTGCCCATTTAAGACCATCCTTACTATAAGTAGCCATGCAGGTAATCTTGGACAAGAGAGCGCCAAGACAGCTCAGAGATTCACCTGAGGCACAACCATGACCCTTTCTATACTGGTTGTGTGGAAACCCAGGCTCCTTATCTGGATCATGAGAAGCGAGTCAAGCTCCAGGAACAGAATTTATACCAAGTCCAGGACAAGGTGTGTGGGCTCCAGCCCTGTCTTCTGCCTCTGCCCAGTGCAGTTCTTGAGCATTCTAGGCTGCTGTTGTTACCAGATGGGGGGAGCTTTTACTGCTGATCTGCTGCCAAATGTTAGCTGTAGCTCTAGGTTTAATGTGAGTCTCCATGGATATCATGGTAGAAATGCCCACACCTGGAAACTGGAGCCTCTTGACCTGCAGAATCCAAGGCTGGAGAACAAAATCACACATTCTCCTGTGATGGTGAGCTGGGTAACTCCCCTTCCTCCTGTGATAGTGAGCTGGGTAACTCCCCCTCCTCCTGTGGTGGTGAGCTGGGTAACTCCCCTTCCTCCTGTGGTGCTGAGCTGGGTAACTCCCCTTCCTCCTGTGATGGTGATCTGGGTAACTCCCCCTCCTCCTGTGGTGGTGATCTGGGTAGCTCCCCCTCCTCCTGTGATGGTGATCTGGGTAACTCCCCCTCCTCCTGTGATGGTGATCTGGGTAACTCCCCCTCCTCCTGTGATGGTGATCTGGGTAACTCCCCCTCCTCCTGTGATGGTGAGCTGGGTAACTCCCCCTCCTCCTGTGGTGGTGATCTGGGTAACTCCCCCTCCTCCTGTGATGGTGAGCTGGGTAACTCTCCCTCCTCCTGTGGTGGTGATCTGGGTAACTCCCCTTCCTCCTGTGATGGTGAGCTGGGTAACTCCCCCTCCTCCTGTGGTGGTGAGCTGGGTAACTCCCCCTCCTCCTGTGGTGGTGAGCTGGGTAACTCCCCCTCCCAGTCTTTGCCTTCTGGACCCATATTGGTAATACAGTGGCTGTGGGCTTATAACACTACACCCTGAAGGGCAGTGCCCCAACCTCATGGGCATCACCACTAAGTTAGATTCTTTGATACATCTCTAAGATGATATTATAGCCCTGTATGGGTACTTTTGGATAAACCAGAGCCAATTAGATCCCTTTTTACCCTATGGCACAAGTCCTTGGCTATAAGGTGTCACTTTGTCAGTGACAACAAATTCTTATGTAAGGTCACATATTAACACATTTGTCACTTCTGGAACCTGCAGGTCTGGGTCAAGAAAGGCAATGTGATGGTTGTCAATCCTGACATTAATCCTGATGACAATGAAATGTCTTCCTCTCTGGACCTGAGAAGAAGAAGGATGAAGCCCAAACAATGGTATGATATCAAGCAGCAAACTGTTGTACAGGGGAAACTGAAGAATAACTTGAATCTAAGAACTTGTTTTGCTTGAAATGAACATTTCTTCACCGGATCTTCTGGCTGTGGCCCCTTTACTCAGGATGCATAAACCTCTAAGAAGTCCCTGCTCTCCCTTTTGAAGGAGGAGGCTCTGGAAACCCAAGGGACACTTTTTTTTTTAATTTTATTTATTTCTGTATGTGTATGAATGTACTGTCTGCATGCAAGTTTGTGCACCCGTGTTGTGCAATGCCGCGGAGGTCAGAAGAGGGTCTCGGATTCCCCTGGAACTGGAGTTCTCCTGGAACTGGAGTTTCAGACAGTTCTCGGCCGCCATGTGGGTGCTGGGGATCGAACCCGGGTCCTCTGCAAGAGCGGTCGTCGCTCTCAACCGCTAGGCCATCTCTCCAGCCCCCCCAAGGGACACTTCTAAAGATAGCCCATTGCCTATCCCATCAGAAACAAATGTACATGGCAGGGAAAGAGGAAAGGGCCTCAAGGAGATGTGGGTGGCATGAAGCCAATGTCTGCTGTAGACCTGGACCTCTCTCCCTGAAGCTCACATCCCGGGGTGGGGGTGGGGGCAAGAGAGGCAAATGGGAAGCAAAGTGTTATAATCCAGAGAAGCATGGGCCATGGTAGAGGGAAGGCCAGGTAGCTCTGGTGTCATCAAGCCTGAGCCCAGTCTAAGTGAAAGGGTCTGATAAGGGAGAAAGGTCCATCGTTAACCTCTGACCTGAGGTCAGAAAGCTGTGTGAGGGATCCTTAGACAGGTAGGTTGTTGATAACGATGTTCCAGGCAGGGAAGCCTGTGATGTGCAGAGTCTTCAAGGTAAGAAACCAGTATCATTGTTGGAACCAGGGAGTGCTTGCACATGTGAGGGTGGGTGGTCTGGGGACAGAGGTGACAGTAGACTACATATGAGTCAGTTCATATGGTTTCATATGGCTTCAAAGTTTGGAGTTTTTACTTAGGACAAAGAAAAATCATTGAAAAATATTTAGAAATAACTTATCCAAGTAACTTATCCCAGCAACTCACGAGCTCAGCATGGTCCTGGAGTTGACGGCAAGACTGGAAAATGTCGAAGTTGCCTTGACCTAGTCAGAAAGTCACACTTTCTGCTTTATATACCCGCCTCATGGACCTTTAGAACATTATAGCCAGGGCAGTTCCAGGGAGATTGAGAAGCAGAGGGAAAAGTTGGAGAGACATGAGAGGACAATGTGGTGTTGGAGTGGGGTTCTGGACACTCTATGGGGCGGAGGAGAGGACATGGGAGCAGGGGCCTCATCCATCCGTTGAGACCACCAAGAAGAGTCATTCAGAAGGTTCTTGGGTTTGGGATGAGAGCTCAGGGCAGAAACTCTGGCCAGAGGTGCACAATGGGATGATAGAACATAGACAGCCACAGAAGCTGTGGTCGAAGTAAAATATTGAAATTGCCTAGGTGAGAAGTACTTGGATTGAGGGGAAGGCTCTGGGACCACATGCATTTGAAGGATCTTTGGAGAAGAGGTTGAGAAGAATTAGGACAAACAATGACAAAAATGCAAAACAAACACAGAAACCAGATGGTGGAAGACCATGTCTAATGTCAAAAGAGACAAGCCAAGGTAAGTGCTGTGAAGGGGCCCCATGTGACGCAGCCCTGTAGGGGGCACAGGGCAGTGTCTATAGAGTAAGGGGCAGATTTTTTTTTCCTGGCAGGCCAGACTTGAAAACATAAGTCAGAGGGGTTTAAAGAACCAGACTCGGGAGGCTGGCAGTCCGGAGTCTGATGCAGGGCTTGCTTTGGATTGAAGAAAGTCATTTTCCCATTGCTGTGAGTGTGCTGGAGTCATTGCTGTGAGTGTGCTGGAGTAAGCAAATCAGGTAGCTTCAGAAGAGTTTGGGAGCAGGTGCAGAGCGGGGATGCGTGTCTCCATGATGGCCTTTGGTTTGGGGGTGTCTGCCTGCTGAGAGTTAGGGAGATAGGATGAGAACTGGGGGTAGGGTTTTGAAAGATAAGCGTCCACATTATAAAATGGGTTTGGGCATTACATGTGCTTCCTGGAGGTAGCCGGCCGGGCCGAGCACTGGTCCTGGAGGGAGCTGGCCGGGTGCTGGTCCTCTGGTTTGCATTTCCAAAAGTGAGAGGTATGATGTCCCACTGACAGGGTGCTCAGGCAAGGGTGGTAGTCTTAGGGAGTGACTGGTTAGCTGGCACCAACTAAAATCACTCTTCTACTGAAGATCAAACAAAGGATGTCAGTAAAAGCTCTGAAGATGCCTAAGGGCAATGTTTCTGTAGAGCCCAGGCCGAAGAGCAGCCTTTATTTACTAAAGTCTGGGGGAAGATTGGTCTTTCCAGTACCAGCTCATGAGATTTTACGCAACCTGAAGTTAAGCCTCCTGTACCTAAAACTTGCCAGCAATCAAGCTGCTTTCTTTATTTTGTGTCCCTTCTACAGTAAAGAATAAAAACAGAAGCCGGGCATGGTGGCTCACGCCTGCAAGCCCAGTGCGTGGGAGGCTGAGGCTGTAAATTCAAAGTCATCCTAGACTGCTCTGTGAGACCCTGGCTGTCTCAAACAAAGAAACGCACACATGCAAGAAGCTGAGTTTAAGATTTTATTAAAAAGATTAAAATCTGTTGTATAGACCAGGCTTCTGGACATTTAGAACGTCCCTTTACATCTCACAGAACATGTTCACATCTGGTCGCCTCATAATTATCCTTGTAACACATTCCCATTGTGCTGCTGTCTGTGTTGAACGCTAGGAGTACAGAAAGAAAACCATAAGAAACATTCCTGACCCCACTTAGACTTTCAGAGGGTCCCACATTTTCCAGGAGGCCCCATTCCCTGGGGAGTCAGCAGGACTTGAAGATCTTCTGATCCAGGAGGCTGTGCACGGACACCGGTAGTGAATGACTTTGTCCAAGATTTGTCTCACGGAGAGTTACTGGAGGAGCTGGTGCTGGCCGCAAGGCTCTTGGTGCACGAAAGTCACGCTAGTATTTGCTGTGATACTGAGTGTGTTCTGTTAAGCTCTGTCTTTATACATTCCTGCATCATTAAGCAAACCCAAGTTTTGTGTTCTCACGAGGCAGGCAGACAAAGACTTTGAGGAAGGTCTTTGACAAGGTTGGACAGTTAACTCCACAGGAATGGGGAGGCTTCCTGTGCAGTCTCTGAGGACACCCTTGGAAGCACTGAGATTTTTGATTCGATCTCACTGGAAAGAGCAGCACCTTGATGCTGAGGGGTAGCTACCCTCTAAGCAGAGAGTCCTGCAGAGCTTTCCAGGAGAGTCAATGGGGACGGTCTCTCCAACAAGACAGAGTGCACTCCTACCACACGGCCAGTCAGAGGAACCACTGCAGCGCTGGCTTCAAACCACACTGAAGTGAAGCTGGACCTGGGCTCTGACCCCATTTGGAGGCCCGCGACCGGCCAGCACGCTGGATGTGTGCTGGGCTGAGTGTAGGGATGGCTATATGCAGATCTGCTTCTCCAGGCGAGGTCCTGGCACCCATGTGCCTGGGGCTCCACCATGGGTCCAGATGTGCCACCACCACAGCTCCTCTGAGAAGAGGAGCTTTGAAGACATATTTCATTTTGTATCGGGGACCTCTCTAGAGAGGTCAGAGGCAGCACCCTCAAGATGAATCAGCTCTGAAGCTATAATACGGCACCTTCGCGTAGCCTGATTGGAGACTCTGCTTGTTTTGTGACGGCAGGGAAGGTCTGGGCCCTGCTGTCCCCATGACCCATCTGAGCACTTCTCCCAACACACACAAACATCTGCCCTGGATGGAGTTTTCTGCACAGGAGTGCCGTCTCCTGGAGAGAGAACGCAGCCCTCTCTGGGGAGGCACAGGACTAGCAATGATGATAAATACCTCTGTCTTCTTTCAGTTGGTTCGAAGTCTCCAGGACACAGAGGGCTTGCAGGCTCTGTTTGGGGAGATGAGACAAGCACTCTGCCAGGTGCTCCAAGTCACTGTTCCAAGCTTTATAATGCTGTCTTTCTGAAGGTGAGAGATGGGGGAAGAGGAAGGAACCAAAACAGAAACAATGAAAAATTACATTCCCACCAATGAAAAACAAAACCTTTGAAGTGAAGCTCACTGTAGGTCTGAGCTGCCGTGTGTCCCTCCAGAGCCCAGAGAAGGAGGGAGCTGGCGGAGACCTTGACTAATTAGCTACTGTTAGAGCTAATTCCTTCCATGCCTGTGGGTTAAGAAGTTGGCTTGCACAGTTTCCTGACTGCCAGTAGGACATGGGAGATTCATGGGTCTCAGACTAAGAACAACAGTAATCATAGCAGAGTGGCCAACTCAGGTGCCACCCATTCACCATCTCCAAGCCCACCAAGGCTCGCGGGATGATGCCAAACTGTCTGCATCCCGGTGTACATGCAGAGATCTTGTGTCATAGTTGAAAATCTCTGAGCTGAGAGTCCCCACTCTATATTCTGGAAACTGAAATGAGACAGACTTCTGTTCCTACGGAGCTGACATTCCTAGGCAGGATGACAGGTAATAACAATATAAAAAGCAGTAACGTTATAAAGAGCAAATCACACAGTAAGTCAGAAGATAGTAAGGGCAGAGCAGATGGGGAAGGAATGCTAGGACATGTGACTGTGGTGCGATCTAGGGGCACCTAGCGGGTCTCATGGGGAAGGTAAGATAGAACTGAGATGGAAGGAGGGAGGGGCTGCTCCCTGAGAATCTGGACCCCAGGGACTATTGAGGATAGGAATGCATACTTCCTTGTCTAATGTCTGGGCAATCCCAAACTTTAAAGGAGAGATTTGGGAACCCTGCTAGGACTTTGCATCAGAAAGAAACAGCTTTCTTCATTATCCTGACCAGCAAGCAAACCTGCTGGTTCAGCAGGGACACACTGACTCTGTCCTTCCAAGGTCACTTATTATGCAAATGTCCTTGAGCCAACAGTGCCTTCAGAACCACTGCTCAGAAGATGAACTCAAAGGACCCATGGGAACCTGCAGGGGACTGGTTCCCAGCACATACTCCCCAGGCGTTGCTTGACCCTGGGTGACATACTGTCTTCAGCTCAGTGGACTACTGTCTATAGCTGCTGTCTGGCCTTAAGGTGAGCCTGGCTCACCAGGGTCAGTCATCTTTCAGGCTACTACTAGGTTTGGCTGCCTGATGTCTTTTCCTAAGAGCCCTTGGTTTTAGCCCATTAGAGATATTAACTACATTTCCCACAATCAAATCTTGCTTGTTTTTACGGACTATTGACAGAGAAGAGAAGCTATGTCCATCTCTAAAGCCCTGAGTATAAAAGTGTTAGTTTGAGAGCTGAGGTAGGATCTGGAACATACTCTTTAGAAAGTTCTAAGAAGCCTGTCCATGTGGATCTGATGTTCAGTTCCTTTAGCTCTTTCTAGGGAAGTTGGTTTTTATGACCGACAAAGCCCTTGGCTTCCCAATCCCAGGACGTTGTGAAGCATTGATGGAAATGGATTTACAGCATCTCCCTGTTCTTAAAGTGAGAAATAAATCATTCATGCATCATGGCACCAAGTCAGAAAGACCTTAATGCTTGTTTTAAGAGCCATTCAGGCAATGGTCCCTGCCCCAGGGGTGCAGGGACGGTGGTGCATCGGGGTGTACTGGCCAGCTCATAACTGGTTTCAGGCTATTTCATTCAGTGTCCAGCTTTTCCTTCCTTTCCTCTTAGCCATGGTGGGTACCAGTTCAAGCAAAAGGTCAGGTAGACTTAGGAACTAGACAGAAGTAGCCAGAGAACCTCCAGAAATGGTGCTTACATGGAGAATTCATTTCAAGGTGAGAATCTTGAAAGCAATCCATCCCAGAAGCGGATACTATGCCTAATCTTTTATTTTTGTGCAAGCTTAGAAGAAACTTCTAAGTGTGGGAAATAGAGAGCTTTTCAGTTGATGAAGGTGAGAGTCTTTCCAGAAAATAGCCTTTTGTTTTTTGTATAAAAACACTGTAAAGGGTCAAAGAATAAACTGGCCATGGGGACTGTGCTCTGAACCCACAGCAAACAACATGTACACCTCCTGTTCACAGCGTCCCTAGAGTTGCGAGACAGCATGTAGCTGTGAAGAGGTCCTGAGGTGCCTGCCTGTGTGCTGTGACTGAACATGAAGGGAAGAAAAGGCTAGACAAAGAAGCCAGGAGGAAGGGGGGAGGGTGGGCCAAAAGAGCAAGTTTGAGTTGACCCTAAGCATACCATTTGGCTGCTGGACTTGACGAGAGCCTACAGAGATCTGAAGAGAGGTACTTGTGCAGGGTGATCCTGACAGACTGGGATGCCATAGATGTCATATCAATTTCTCTAGTCAGTGCCCAAACTCTACCATGGAGACTTGGGCTTTCTTTCCTACCTATTAGAGCAAGCATCTGAAATGGGGTGTTGGTGCCCAGAAGACAGAAGATTCTTTCTAAGGCTTACTGCATCATAGCCAAGTGATGAAGAATATGGTATCTCCTGTCTGTAAGTGCTCTGTTTGGGTGAGTACCATGACAAGGCATACAGACTTGAGAGGAAAGAAAATAGATTTTGGAGAGACACCCTTGTCTAGAAACTAATTTTCCTCTGGGTGCAAAGGAGTAGGTTGAGGTTGACCTATCTGAAGATGATCTGTGAATTTCAGTGCTGGTCACAGTAAAGATAGGACCCAGGGTCATCTTCTTTAATCACATAAACTGGGGCTAAGTGTGGAACTTTGGAGGTGAACAAACATCTCTTGTAAAGACCCAGAGAGTATTGCAGCCATTCTGTTTCCCTTGTAAGCACTCAACTCACTGCCATGGCATGAAAGCAACCAACAATATACAAATGAGGAGCATGGCCTTGTTCTTCTTCCAATAAAACGTTATTGACAAACAGTAGTTTGGCCATGGTCTGCTGACCCTATGTATTGAGGGGCTTGGAATACTGGATGGAGCAGGTCGCCCTTTGTGTGGTGCCTTCTTTTCTCAGAGACCTGAGTTGTTGAGAGCTCGGTGTCTGATTTCTTACTTTGAGCTCTGGGTCCAGCATTTTGTCAGCAACACCATTATCGGTAGGAAAGAGACCCGAGCAACTGATGGGAATAGTAGACAGGGAAATAAAGGCAGGCCACCTTTTCTCTTTTATTTCGCTTAGACAAAATGCAAAGAGTGTCTCATCAACTTAAAAAATAAACAAAATGAAAAATGAATGGATCCCCCCGACCCCCTCACTGACATCACTCGTTCTAATTAACAACAGAAGATCAAATTGAAGGTCTGGTTCCTAGTGGGAAAGAAAGGTGTATAAAGGTGATCCAAACCGTCCCCTGCCCTCAAATCAATGTTTTTTTTAAATTCACAAATAGGCTAATGTTCCCCCGTCTCCTCTCTTGACTCTTGTGTGCTAGAACTTCCAGTCAGAAGAAGGTTTAACAAGTCCCCATGCACTTTGTAGAAAATCAGTAAAAATGCAATAGCCTGTGAAGATCATAAAACTGGACTCTTTCCCCAAAAATCAGACGCCCAGGCAGACGGAGCTCACACTCAGACGGAAAAAGCAGGAGAGTCTTTGCACTGTCTGTGATTTCAGTATTTTCTTTTTTTTTTTTTAATATATTTTGGCAATTTTCTTTAATTATAAATATTGGAATTCCGTAAAAAAAAAAGGTAGCTTTGATTGGATTGTTTAAATTGTATTTACAACCGCTGTCCAGCCATGCCGTTTGTTATACCAGGGTGTAAGATTTTGCGTAGGGATTGTTTCCTTTCAAATGGCCCCGAGAGTCCAGCAGTGACTCTTGAGAGCTACTCATTTTAGCTGCCTGTCCCAGCTCTGCCCCTTCTCGCTGAGGTAATGTGGCCACAGCCCCCTGCTGCCACAACTGCTGTCCTTCTCTGGTGGAAGAGGTTGAGGAGGAAGCCTCCATGGGGGTGGGTTCAAGGACTGTGGGGCGCTTCAGGGTCCGACTTTTCTGGGGTTCCAAGCACGCTTGTCCTAAACTCAGGTCCCTGCTGGTACCTGGTGCCCCCCGGTTTAACAAGAAGTCCATTCGAAGATATGGAGGCAGATGTATGAGGTCGCCTGGGAACAAACACAGACAGTCAGTTAGTTTCCTAACACCAGCAGAACACCTTAGGAACTCATGATAAGATGGGACTTGGGTTTACAGAAAGAACCCCCACTGTGTGTCATTGGAACCCACTGCAGAGGCAGGTGGAACGGTCTTTATATCTCTCCCCCAAGGGCCCGAAGAACCAGCTTCTTCAGAAAACTGGTTTTGCAATGTCACATGCTAGCTAGAGAAATGGACCTAACAAGATCCAGACACCCTCATCACAAGGACCATTTAGAAGGGACATGTCTGCTGGGTACAAAGTGTGAGACAGAACCCCACAAGTGTTGGCAGTGTGGGGTGCCCAGGGCTGGACGACAGAGCCAGGGATGCTGGGGCAAGGACATCTCACTCTACTCTCGGCAATCTATGGAACCCTGTGACCTTGGACAGCTGTCTATGGACATCTCACTCTACTCTCGGCAATCTATGGAACCCTGTGACCTTGGACAGCTGTCTATGGAGGACTGAAGTGAGGACACTGCAGCATATGGCTTCCTTGACAAGCCTTGTCTACTGGCTAGACTCTTCTATATCCTGTCTTGGCTATACCATAGTAGAGACCAGAGCAGCTAAGACCAGAGCATCAGTGAACTTTCTGCCTCCTTTGGCTTCTATGTTGCCAGGCAACACACTTTCTGGTGTCTTTCAAGAGTATCTGTTCTGGAGAGAAAGGCTGGCTGGTAGCTAGCCCCCCTGAACCCCCTTGTGTGGAGTTTCCTTTCTTCTCTCATTCTTCTGGTATAACAAGGCAGGCAGGGTTACCCTGGGGACTTTTTCTGCCCAGTACCATCTTCTCTGTGATGTCCCATGACCCTCCCCACCACCCCAGGTCTCAGCCCTGCCTTTTGGTCCCTGCCCTCTTCTCTGACCTCCCCATCTCTCCTTCACTCTCTGCTGGAATTTCCCAGTGAGTCCCTGTATGTCTGGTCTCCCTTGGCGTCCACTTCATGCCAACCCTGAACCCATTGGTGTGAATCCTGCAGCATTGCATGGAAGGTCAGTCATGGCCTTGGCCAGGCTCTGTGGTTTCTTCCTGGTCTCCATCCCCTGAGGAAGGCCGCATTTGATGCTACTGGTGTTCTTGTTTTGGGAGCTTTCCACGGCCTCCGCACTGTGGACCGCCAGCAGCCAGTGCACCTCAGACCAGCGCTCGCCTCTTCACTCTCCTGTACAATATGGAACTTTCCCAGGGGCCTGTCCCTACCCTCCCTTGGGAGGTCTAGCTGCTTCTGTCACCCGCCCCCCACAGTGTTGTTCTCTTCTAAGTCCCAGACATGGACTTTTGCACATGGATGTCTACGTTAAATTGTAAATACCACAGCCTGCAAATTCAGGTCATAAAGGTCAGTCCTCACTCCCAATCCTCATCCTAAACAGTCCTTTCTCCTGTGTGCCCAATATTGCTTAATATCAGCACCATCCTTCCTGACATTAAAACCTAGTTACTCCATTGGATTCATTCCTAGCCCCAACTCCATGACCCCTAGATAACATTGGCTTCTCCTCTGCCCCCTGGGAAGCATGCACTTGCTGAAAGTGAGATTCCAGATGTGGCTTGAAAGCCACAGTCAAGTTGGACCCAGCCTGGCTCTCGGCCTCCACTGTCTTAGAACAGACAGGAATACTTATCCATCCCTGTGCTTCTTGGCTGTCTCATTTCAAGACACACACAGGCAAGGTCTGTTTGTGCGGCAGGCTGAGATGACAGTGGGGCTCTTCCTGGCCAGGTTCAGGCCTGAGGAACCCACCATCTTGGCACGCATACCATGTGAGAAGCTCAGGCCAGAGACTGGGATGGGGGTGTGTGCAGTTCTCAAGCTAAGAGACCAGGCAGGAAGATGTGCAGATTGAGATGAGGCCTGAGCTCAGAGGGGAACCATGGCACGTGATGGAGGAATGAACTTGAGACGTGAAGGAGGCAGGAGGGAGGAAAGTGTCTCCAGAATTCACTGAGAGTTGCAGCAATAGTGTGGACAGTGGATTGTGCTGTGGTTTAATATGGCTTACATGTGTCCTACAAAACCTTATATATTCATTGTGGTGATGGGAGGTGGTGGAGTCTTTAAGAGATGCAGTCTAGGGACTGGTGAGGTGGCTCAGCGGTTAAGAGCACTGGCTGCTCTTGCAGAGGACCCAGGTTCTAGACCTAGCACCCACACAGCAGCTAACAGCCATCCCCATTTGTAACTCCAGTTCCAGGGGATCCGACACCCTCTTCTGACCTCCGTGGGCATTGCACAACATGAGTGCACTTATACACATGCAGGCAATCACTCATACACATAAAAGTTAAAAGAAAAAAGAGAGAGAGCCAGTCTAATAGGAGGTTCTTGGCACAACTGGAGATGTGACATTGGAAGAGACATAGGTCCTAGTCTCTGATTGGCTTGCTTCCTGATTTGAAGGTGATTTCTTTGTCTCCCACGTGTTTGAACTTCTACCATGTGCCACAGACCCTTTACCAGAGCCAGGGCTGGAGGCTGAGTCAAATCAGCATCTTTTCTTTATAAGTTTAAATCACCTTGAGTATTTTATGTTAATATAATCAAACAGATACAAACTATTAATTATGAAAAGATGCATAGGGGAATCTGCTAAAACAGATGATGGGTTTGTTTTCAGACATGCTGACTTGTGGGGGAGGTTGGGGTTACCCAGCAGGAAGTATGTTGCAGGCCACTATCTCAAAAACATCTCCAGTTCAACTCCTCTTTCACGTTCTGACTAAAATGGCTAAAGATACCTATTTCTTTTCAAAATATTCTTGGCATTCCTTATTTTCCAACAAGTTCAAGGTTATCCATCTAGATTTCCCCGTCCAGCTTTGCTGGTGCTGGCAAAGTAAGAGGGACTCTGTGCCCATACAGGGACAACCCAGTGTCCTAGAGGGTGCCTCACTTGCCCCATGGCAGAGGAATGGGAAGGAAGGCTGTAATCTGTGCTATAAGGCTACTGGACCTAATTAAAACCAAGACAGGCACTAGAAAACCATTTTAAAAGAGTGGGTTTTTTTTTTTTTCAAAATGATACTACTTGTTTTTTCTTCTTCAGAATAAAAGGATCCTAGAAAATTTGTGTCTCTCTATTACACAGGGTTCCGCTTGGGACTAGAGGTGTTTTCTTTCATCCTATTACAGACTGATGAGGAATTAAGTGGCTTCATCAAGAACCGCAGCGTCTCACGACCTGGACTAGCTCTGGATATGGCTCCTACAATCTAACACTCTAACTCCATGCTGGCCTCACACTGAAGTTGGAATCCTACAGAAGCCTAGTCATAAATACTTTGACCATGACCCTCCTGAAGAGAGAAATGACAAAACCTGCTCTCCCAGTGAACACTTGCTATAGCTGGAGGCTACCTCTGTAGACAGTAATGGGAAAGGTACACTAGGATGAGGTTTAATCTTGAAAAAAGTATAAGAATTTAGCTCTTAAACATGGTGTCTGGCATTGAGAACTTGTCTTCACTCTGTGCTGGATACACTCATTAGCCTTCTCTATCAGGGGATTAATTATCTGGAGACAAATATGAAAACATGAACAGAGTTGTCATTTAGAGATGAAATGGAAGGGCTGGGGGGCGGGCTCCCCGAACGCAATACAGGACTGGGGGTCCCATGCCCTGAGCCCAGGTCCACGCTGTGGACAAGGTGGCCTGCCCGTAACTCCAGGGCTCTGAACGAGAGGCCCCAGAACAAGCTGGCTGGTGGGACAAGCCACATCAGAGAGCTCTGGGCCAAACAAATAGGTGGCAGGGATCAAGGAAGATGCCTGATACCAACCTCGGACCTCCACATGCATGTAAGCCTACACACACATGTGCTCACGCATAAGGGAAAACTCATGCACACATGCACATACCACACACACATACACATACAAAATAAATAAACTGGGAAATTCCTTTTCAATGTGAAGAACATTTGATGTTTGAATCAGTACATGCTCTCTGATCAGTTTTGCAATCCAATTCCCTAAGTGGGGTTACCTGTCTATTCCTGAGCCAAGAAGCAAATTATATTAATTTACTCCTTTATTCAAGTATGCGACTGCTTCTATTATGCTCCTTCAATGTGTGCAACAAATGGAACCGCTCACTGCACTCATTTAAAGCGCAGGTTGAGAAGGCGTACAGCACTTCTAAGACCTGACTCGATCTTGCGTGCTTGATGCATCTGGAATGTGTCTTTACCCCACTAACTCCCCACCAGATGCTCAGACCATATTAAACCCTGACAAGTCCAGACCATCTTAGTCTCATCCAGATTACACGTTGCTCTGGTCTAAGACTGGGCAGAACAAAACAAACATGCTTAAAATACAACACTTTGCCCTGGGCCAGGGAAATGGCTCAGTGACCACAGACACAGTGTGCCCCAAGTCTCAAGTTTGATTCTCATGATGCCCATGCTCTTTGCCTTGGCCCATAGGATTCTCATGTTTGGTGTCATGTTCAAGAAGGTTTGGGGTGGCACAAAATTTGGTGAGAAATGCAGATGCTTGGCATCACATATTTACAGGTGGCTCTGTGAAGCAGCCCTGAACGTCCGATAACTCATAAGGATCCGAAGTTTTGGGCAAAGTTCTATGAGGTTTCAGGATGGCTCTCCTTGCTGAAGCTGCAGGAGTGTCTTCCGGACAGGGTGTTTCTGGTTGGCACTCAAGCAGCTCTTTCGACTGCATGAATATGGAAAAGGAGTGCCCGCAATAATTCATGTGCTTGCGGGGAAGAAAGCAGGGTGGTGTGGTGGCGGGCTCTACTTATCACAAGCACTTTATGTCCGTTAAAATCTCAGACCACATGCTAGTTTAAACACCAGTTGGGAAGCTGGATTTTCTAGAAGTCTGTTCAGATCCCAAGTTCCTGAAATGCTCACACATGTCAAGACAACCCATGAAATTATGGCTCTAGAAATAAAAAAGTGTGTGTGGGGGGCACTGGCACACGCACCCGCTTTTCCTGCCCCCAGCCTGACCTCCACCTGTCTGTCTCACAGGACAAGCTCAATCTTGACTCCAAACCTGACAATGCGGCTTGCAGAGGAGGCTGGGAGGAGGACATTCTGTACCAGGCTGGTGCAGCTCCAGGCCAGGCTGCCTCATTCCTAAAATGAGAATGATTAACTTCTACCACAGAGGGCTGGGGACTCCATTGGCTAGCTCATATGCAAGATAGGAGGCAGGACAGGGGTCTGGGCTTAGGAGTGGAGGTCGGCCAGAAGAATGATAGGGTTGGTTAGTGGCCCCTAAGGACCCATGTCCAGAACTCTCCCCCAGCAACTCTGAGTGTGGCCTTATCTAGAGAAATAGGCTTTGCAGATGGAATGAAGCGATCTCACAGAAGACAATCTGGATTTAATGTGGGCTTTAAATCCAGTGACATGTGTCTCTGTAAGAGCCAGGCAGAGGACATGGGAGGCAGGGAGGCGCAGGGGAGTGTGCCGTGTGGGAATGGAAGGAGGGATCAGAGAGGTGCAGCCACAAGCCCAGGGTCACCTGGAGCCTCTGGAGCTGGGACTGGCCAGGTTTGTGCTCTTACCTAGAGCCCTCAGGGGAACATTTGTCAGCTGGTGTCTTGACTTTGAACTTCTGGTCTCCAGAACTGTGAGAGAATAAATCTGTTTTAAGCTACTAAGTTTGTAGTGACCTGTCATAGCAGCCCCAGGAAAATGACTCTGGTTTCTTTTCTTCTTGGCTGTGATGGGCTGGGGGTCTCCCCACCTTCAGCCTCACCCCCTCCTCTCCTATTGGAGACCTCTTCTTCCAGAGGCCAAGGGGAACTGCAGAGAACTGTGGGTAATGCTGGCCACCTGCATGCTGCGCTCAGAGAAGCGTGGTGACGCTGTCATCTGTCATCCTATCGTCATTTGCCTGCTCCCCCATCTCTGCACAAGCAGATGCTTGTCTTTCGGGACCCAAAGACAACCCAGGGCTTGGCAGGCAGTGCTCGCTGGACCCAGCCTCCTTGCTGGAGAGCAGCATCCTCCCTGAAGAACTCAGACTCGACAGGGAGCAATATTTCCCGCACTGGTCAGCCAGGATGCTCTTGAGCTCCCCACATATTTGAAAGCAGCAGTGACCAGCAGTCCAAGGCCCTTATTACTTCTGAACTGTAATGACTGTATTGGGCTACTTATTATACCATGGTACCACCTCTGGCAAGTCCACATGCCCTGGGTATCCATGTGAGATCTAGTACTGCACAGATACTCAGGGTCAAAGCCCAGGCCTTACACTGAGGAAAAGGCAGCTCTAGTGCAACTGGTGGACAGAGCCGGGACCAGGTCAGGTGCTATCTGCTCGCCTCCTCCTGACCTCTCTCGGCCTGTCCCTCCCTGGCTCTTCCTCCCTCCCTTCTTCCCCTCCTCTTCCTCCCCCCTCTCCTTTCTTCTCCAGTTCCTCCTCCTTCCCCCTTCCTCCTTTTTCTTTTCATTTTCTCTCTCCCCTCTTCCTTCTCTTCCTCTTCATCCTCCTTGTCTTTCTCCTCTGCCTACTTTCTCTTGAGCTCCTCTCTGTTTTGTTTTCCTTGAGCTTGAATTTTCATCTATGAACTCAAAGGCAGGAGAGAGATAAGGAGACAGTTAAGTGTAAGGTAGAGGCCACAGACATCCAGCAGAGTGCTTATTGATATACATATGTGGAGAGAGACAGAGACAGAGACAGAGACAGAGACAGACAGACAGACAGGAAAGAGAGACAGAGAAACAAAGATAGAGACAGAGAGACAGAGACAGAAAGACAGAAAAGAGAGACAGAGACAGAAAGAGACAGGAAAGAGAGACAGAGAGACAGAGACAGAAAGAGACAGGAAAGAGAGACAGAGAGACAGAGACAGGAAAGAGACACAGAGAGACAGACACAGGAGAGAGAGAGAGAGGGAGAGAGAGAGAGAGAGAGAGAGAGAGAGAGAGAGAGAGAGAGAGAACGTGGGAAAGCAGAGCAGCAGAGCCCCAGAGAAGGGGAGCATCAGCGGCATCTGGACTGTCTCACGTCCTCCATCCTCGTGGCTCTCATCACCCACTGCCACACACCCAGCCTCCTCCTGGCGACTGCAGCCAAGCTCCTGTCTCCTTCCCAAACCAAGCAGGAATGCACACCTGATGGCAGAGGCCATCAGAGTCCCAGCTGGGCCTCTGAGACATGCTCCAGATCTGACGTGGGCAGCTGTGAGGTGCACATTTACACCCCAAGTGCTGCTGTCTGCCCAGGCCTGTGACTGACAGTAATGCAGTGATGCCTGAAGGGGAGGGGGCTGAGGGACGGAGGGAAGGAGAGCTGGGGAAGCTGGGTGGAGGCCAGGGGCATGTGAGGCTGAGGTAGGTGCAGCTGAGCATGAGGTGGGAAGGAGGATGAGTGGAGGACACAGAGATGCCCACAGGGAGAAAGGGAGGAGAGGGGACCAGAGAGATGGAGACACAGAGAGAAAGAGGAGGAGAGGGGGACCAGAAAGATGGAGACACAGAGCGAAGGAGGAGGAGAAGGGGACCAGAGAGATGGAGACACAGAGAGAAAGAGGAGGAGAGGGGGACCAGTGAGATGGAGACACAGAGAGAAGGAGGAGGAGAGGGGGACCAGAGAAATGGAGACACAGAGAGAAGGAGGAGGAGAGGGGGACCAGTGAGATGGAGACACAGAGAGAAAGAAGAGGAGAGGGGGACTAGTGAGATGGAGACACAGAGAGAAGGATAAGAAGAGGGGGACCACTGAGATGGAGACAGGGAGAAAAAGATAAGAGGGGGACCACTGAGATGGAGACACAGAGAGGATAAGAAGTGGGGGACCACTGAGATGGAGACCGGCAGAGAATGATAAGAAGAGGGGGACCACTGAGATGGAGACAGGGGGAGAAAGATAAGAAGAGGGGGACCAGTTAGATGGAGACACAGAGAGGATAAGAAGTGGGGGACCACTGAGATGGAGACACAGAGAGAAGGATAAGAAGAGGGGGACCACTGAGATGGAGACACAGAGAGGATAGGAAGTGGGGGACCACTGAGAAGGAGACAGGGAGAGAATGATAAGAAGAGGGGGGCCACTGAGATGGAGACATGGAGAGAAGGATAAGAAGAGGGGGACCACTGAGATGGAGACAGGGAGAGAAGGATAAGAAGAGGGGGACCACTGAGATGGAGACATGGAGAGAAGGATAAGAAGAGGGGGACCACTGAGATGGAGACACGGAGAGAAGGATAAGAAGAGGGGGACCACTGAGATGGAGACAGGGAGAGAAGGATAAGAAGAGGGGGACCAGTGAGATGGAGACACAGAGAGAAGGATAAGAAGAGGGGGACCACTGAGATGGAGACAGGGAGAGAAGGATAAGAAGAGGGGAACCACTGAGATGGAGACATGGAGAGAAGGATAAGAAGGGGGGGACCACTGAGATGGAGACACAGAGAGAAGGATAAGAAGAGGGGGACCACTGAGATGGAGACACAGAGAGAAGGATAAGAAGAGGGGGACCACTGAGATGGAGAGATGGAGAGAAGGATAAGAAGAGGGAGACCACTGAGATGGAGACATGGAGAGAGAGAAGGAAGCAGAAGGAGAAGAACCAGGAGCACAGCCACAGAGAGCTCGAAGCTAGTGATGGAGTCACAGGTAAAGGAATACAACAAGAAACAAAATCTGTTCTCTGACTCACAGAGGAAAGTGACATGAAAGAAAGAGAGAGAGAGAGAGAGAGAGAGAGAGAGAGAGAGAGAGAGAGAGAATGTTGAATTTTATTATTTTTATTTTGGGCATATGTGTGTATTGCTTGCATGTGTGTAAGTGCACCCATGTCATGCCGTGCCTGCAGAGGTTAGAAGAGGGCGTCACATCCCCCTGGAACTCGAGTTATGCAGGGTTGTTAGCTGCCGTGTGGGTACAGGTCCTCTGGAAGAGCAGCCAGTGCTCTTACCCACTGAGCCATCTCCCCAGCCAGAGAGAGAATATTGAAAAGTGGGTGTGATGGGAATAGTGGAAACGTGTCGAACACTGAGCACAACCCACTCCTTGGGGTGCCCTTTCTCACACTCTCCCCACAGGCCTCTGCACTTGCTGCCTCCCTGCCAGCAGAATCCCAGGCTTGGGATTCGCCTCACACCTCTGAGGAGGAGGGTGATTCAGTATTATGTTTATTATTTAGTTAATGCTTCATATTTCATCCTCCAGCACTGCCCCCAGGTGACCTACGGTGACACTATTAATGAGCTAGCATCAAACTCTCCCCTTTCAACTAGTCTGCCCATGATGTCACAACCACTCATGCATATATTACCTATGCACTAAATCTGACCATATTTCAGCTTTGGAAGAAGGAAGGCAAAATAGATAGGAAGGGGAGTAAGTGGAAGGATTTAGGAAACTGGTTGTGGAAGTCGGTCCACACACCTCATCTCCAACTACAACCTGGGCTATTTGTGATACACCACATGGCATCCTGCTTAGATAAGTGATTCTTCACTGACGTGGACCTTGGGCCTAGAGAAGTGATAAAGTCAGGATACGTCAGCAGGGGGGTAGGGAGAGGTGTACAATAGGTATCTGTGGGTCAGAGGCTAGGTAGGGCCCCTGCTCAACATTCCAGGCTGCATAATCCCTGCCCCCAGCCCTGGCACCACAAATGTCCACCCTGCCTCAGATATCACCAGTGCTGCTGTTGACAGCCCTTGTTTTAGACTGTCAAGTTCGTAAAATTCCAGGCAGACTCTACTTTCATTCAAATTCTACTTGGGATATATTGAACTCAACCTGTATAAAACATCATCCCCTCAGCACAGAAGTCCCCAGGTGCTGCAGCTCACCTTCACAGAAGACCATGGGAAGGTAGGTCTGACATACAGTGGTCAGAGACAAAACCCATGTTTCCCGCACTGAGCTGATGTGGTGGTTGCTGAGTGGACGGGAAGGGTAGTGGCTGACATCTTTGTGTTGAAATCTATCTCTGCTCCCAAACAGCTCTGGGACCTCCTGGAGTGTCGCAGCTTTCTTTAGTCAAATGTGGGGGTGGGGGAGGGGCACTGTAATGGCTCAGAAAACCTTTCAGCCTAGACTCTTAGACTCTAAGCTATCTCACCTAAGACACCATGGGTAAAGTAGGATAACTATGTAAGAATTGATTCGTGCATTTCTGGGGCCAAACACTCCCAGGCACGATGCACATTTCATCCACCTCTTTTCTCTCTTAGTGCAATAAGTACTTTGTTAGTTGAGTTGGGATGACATACAGATGCTTCTACAGAATGACTGGGGGAAGCAAGCACATCATGGCTCTCAGGGTCTGGAAGAGCCTCCAGGACCACATAAGAAGGGGCTTTCATCAATTTATAACAAAGTTCAGTGGCTGTGCTTGGATGGGGCTGGATACTGATGTAGATGGAGGAAGCCAAGAATATTCAGGCCTTGAGTTCCAGTAAATTCAGAAAAGGCCACAGAGATTGGCTTTGCAATACGACTGTAGATTCAAGGAGCCCATTACCAACTCGGAGTGTGGAGTCTGCCCTCACCTGAGGCAGACAGTATCTAACACATTTTAGTTTAATTCCGATGTCACGGCACAGTAATGAAAACTTGTAAATGAATCTCTCTGGGTAAATGAATCTTCACTGTCAAACAGCAAGCAGGAAAACCTCTAAATAAATAATGTGACATTGATATCAGAGGGCCTGGTGTTTGGGCTTGGTTACCATTCTTGGCTTGTGCTCCGGAGCCTTCGTGCATTTTTAAGGATACATTGATACTGTGATCTTCCCACTTGATGGGGAACTTTGAAAACTACCCGGAGGAACGAGGGAGGACTGGGAGGTGGTCACAGCTCATGAATCTTTGGAAAGAATGTAGTTCTACACTATACCAAAGCACGATTGGAAACTCTTCTCTGGCCTTCAGACAGGCTTAGCAGTCATGACTGGGATGTTGGATCGCCCACCTGGCTGGGTGCTTGCTCTTGCCTGGCTCCTGAAGCTGCCTCTCTGCAGCCCAGTCTCAGGGCTGCACCTGCCTCCACCCCACAGGAGGGGCTGAGTTAGACTACAACGAGGCAGTTTCAGTCTAGCGGAGACCGGGGCGGCGGCTAGGAAGACAGGGCTGGTTCCTCAGAGTCTTGCCTCCCTGTGCCTTCACTGTTCCATTGCTTGAAATCATGTCATGGGTTTTTGTTTTGTTTGTTTGTTTGTTTTTGTTTTGTTTCTCCAGTGAGGGACCAGGCTGCACTGGAATGAGGCCCTGGCAGAGACCACGTGGGACCATGCTGGAGGATCGCATTCTCTGTCCATGGCTCTTACTCTTCAGAATATCCTATGGGCCTTCTTGATGCTAATCATACAATCTCACTGGGCTGGAGTATGTGTGTACATCTATTTCATGTGGATATGGGTGTAGGCTGCCTGTCTTCCATACTGGCTTTTACCTATTTCTTGAACTTTTTCAAGATTTGTGTTTTATCTTTTTATAACCATTTTTGGTTTTGTCTGGGATGCACTATTCTCACGGATCAGTGAGCTAGAGGGAGTATTGATTTGGTACATTAAAATTTTTATGACTTGGGGTAACAGTATCTTTCTATGCTGAAGATATCCAGTCAATAGTGATGCATGTGCTTGCATTCTGACAGGGTCTTTCTGGACACACAGTGAGCCATCAGTCACTGTACTGAGATTTTTTTGCTTGTCTTCTATATCAGAGGACTCTGGGAACTGCCCCTAGTCACTCAGGGGGACACAAGTAGGCCTCCTGCCTCTACCTGACTGGTCATTTAGAGGACAGGCCTCTTCAAAACTTAATAACTCTTGAGAAACAGATAAAGCCTGCAACTCTCCAACAATTAGAACTACAATTTCAGAAAATCAACCAAGAAAACAGCAAGCTGTCTCCTGGGGCTCAGAAGCCAAGGGAAAGGGAAGTGGAAGGAAGATATAGGCAGTGTAAGGGGGCTGGCCACCAGCCCAAGCAGCAGTGGTGGCGGTGGCTGCTTGCACCACGCCAAGCTCTAGGCAAGTTTGGAGCCTCAGGACAAGTCTCCTGAAATCAGAGACAGAAACAGTCAGGGAGGTACTGGCAAAAGACCTAGGAGTGTGGGTTACTAAGCTTTCGTTTCAGGGAAATGGGCTTAGACTTCCAGGCATGAGACTTTTGAGATGGGGTCTTTTCATCACATGTGTTTGGGGCTATTGGTAGGAGCAGACTAGAATCCTAGGAAGCCCACACTAAGGAGACCTGCAATGGCCTGGAGAGATTTGGTTTCTAGGAAGGAGCTGGATGAGAACTGTTCACCACTTGGGCTGCAGCATGGGAGGAAGGGCAGCACAGAGGCTCTGTCCCCTGGCCCAGCGCCTTCTAATCTGAAGTCTGCTGAGAGCACTTGGAACTTGGCCTGTGTTTGGGCAGTTCAGATCGACCTCCTTCATCTCGCTGAGAACACCAAGCTCATTCCTGCCTCCAGCCAGTATCCTGTGTCTTTGTTCTTCCCTCTGAGTGGACCACAGCCCACAGGGGCTCAGCTCTCTCCCTCACACATTGAGAAAACTCTGACCATCTTTTCAAATGCCCCTGGCTACATTTTAGCCCTTCTCTAAGCCACATCTCCAGCACTTAGCATGACCCAAAGCTATTCTGTTGGCTTATGTGACTATCTCCATTTGGTTGGGGGGAGAGGCTCTTTCAAGGTGGGGACCTCATGGTCTAGCATATACTGATTATAACCACAAGCTATTTGTCAGACCCATAATGAATTATCTTACAGGAGGGAAAGGAAGGGACAGAGCTGAAAGGGAAGAGGCAGGGGTCTCCCAGGAAAGTGGCACCTCCATACTTAGACTGTATATGTGTACATACACCTGTGGATATAAATTCATGTATATGTGTCTATGCATGCATATGGATCCTGATGTTTGTGTACATGTTCCCATGTATGTTTGTCAGGCACAGACACACACACACATACACAAACATACACAAACATTGGAAGGAAGATACATGTTTGTGTATGTATCAAAGCTGTTGTCACTTGGAAGGAGATCCTTTTCTGGGCTCTTGTATCATTCCTGGCATAAATTTCAAACCTGAGTCTTGGCGAGGAACAGGATGTACACCTCAGTGTTTGGCCCCTAGCTGGCTATCGAAAGGAGAAAGGGAGGCAAAAAAGGCCCAACTGCCTTGGAGGAGCTAAGTGTGAAGCCTTGGCTTTCAGGGGAAGTAGTCATCAGCTAGTTTACCTGTGGGGTGTGGAGTGACAGCCCTCAGTGTGAGGGAGGTTCAGGGAGGGGAGTTCGGGGTGTCAATTTCTTGCCATTGAAGGTTTCTAGAGTGTAATTTTGATTAAGGAACCAATGTAAGAGCCCTGTAGACAATGTGCAGAGAATACACTTATACACATAAAATAAAAATAATAAATAAAATATTTAAACGCAAAATTCAAAGAGCTGCGGAACTTGTAGTCAGCACTGTGATCAGTAGCAGCCGCATGCTTTGCAGGGATTTAGTCTGACAGGACTCTGGCCATCTTCTCTGTAGCCGTTATGACTGCTTGGTGGCCCTCTTCAGTTTTCCCAGCATGTTATTACTATAAATAGGGAAATCCACTAGGCGGCACCTGCAGCTTCATGGTAGACAGTGGTACTAGGAGTGCCCTGGTGTGCTACCACCCATACCTGTCCTGAAGCCCTTGTGCTGTTGGACCTGCCCGGTTCAAGTGTCACGGCACCTCAGGACTTGCTCTCGCACACTGGGAATAGTGTCCTCCAGAACTGATTCTATCCTCCATATTGACTTTAGTTGCATTAAAAAAGGAATAACAGAAAGCCTTCCAGAGGGTGAAATCTCTCTTTAGAGCTTATTAAAAATTCACTAATAATTCCGCCTTCTGGGGTAGACAAAAAAAAAAAAAAAGAAAGAAAACCTAAAGTTTTTAGGCCTCAGAATTCACATCGATTTAAGAAATTATTCATAGCCAAAGTTATAAAATCACTTTGCTCTAAATAATACATTAAGATGCTAGTCACATTGCCATAATCTTTCAGTTGCTCTAATGGACCCAGACAACAATGTCACAAACAAAGTACAAACTTAAAAAAATCTTAATCCACCCATATGGACAACATGCTATCAGAAGGAAAAGTCAAGCCTTGAATGATTTAAAGGCTTGTAGAAGTAGGGCAGCCAACCCCACCTGCAAGCTCAGTCTACGCCCTGGCTCACACTGGAAGGGAAAATAGTGGCTGGTTCTCTTATCTGGATACAGGAAGTATTGAAGGGTGACACAGAGATGATGTGGATACTTCTCAGTCTTCATCAGCCACCAAAGAGGAGACAATGGAAATAAGTGAGCCCAGCAGCATGTGTGGCACCCCCTGGGGACTATAGCAACACTTTCATCAAGACAGCAGCAGAAAGAAGAGCTGGTAGGGCCGGCAGTCCTCAGCTGCCTGCTGCTGCAGTGTCAGGCAAAGTCCCAGTGCACTGACACCAGCGTGTGCTCACCTACAGATGCAGGGACTCAAGCCCTGTGTGGCTGAACAGGGGTACCTGGCTCATTCTCCCCTCCCCTGTCCTTGTCACCTCTGCAATAAGCAAGGTCTAAAAGCCACGTCTACCTTAGAATTAGCTGCACTAGCCTTGAGATAAACACTAGAGAACAACCAAATATATGAAATAAAAATCCCCACAGACAACAGCATATCCTCTCCTTGTTCTCCCCTGCAGAAGTAGACAATGAAAATCAATGAATCGCTTATTCTTTATGGGATGTGCCATGAATCCCGAGTTCATTTGGAAGATTAATTGGTGGATAGAGAATTCTTATTTTATATGTTTTTATACATTTGTAAGGGCCTTACTTATTTCACCTGGGCCCTATACCAGAAAACCTCAGGGAATTGTTATAACTGAAAGGAAAACATAATTCTTTAAAAATAAAATCAGTATCATGGTTGAGGGAAAGGGGGAAAGTTCTGAGTGTTTCTCTGGGCCTGAAGCACGCTGGTGTGGATTCAGCCTGAAGCTTTGTTCCAGCTGTGCTTGGAATGGTTTATAGACGCTATAGGGATCACTTAGTAGGTGTGAGTTTCCATAGAACACTAAGATTCTGATTTCTGTACAGAGCAGACCTCCATTTCTACCTGAGGTCAGGTTCTGGAGGCCACTGGTCTTTTTCCCTGTGAACAGCTGTACCTTTAACTCCTGTGCTTCATCTTTCAGTCCTCAACATCTGTAGAATAAGGACCTCTCACGCACAAATCCAGGCTATTCACGTGAGGTCAAGCTGAAGGTCAACTTTCCAGCTCCCAGCAACTTCAGTAAGTAACTTGGTAAAGGAAGCCCTAAATCCTGGCTCCTGCTACAGCCTCTTTCCTTTCAAAACCCTTCAGTACAGAAGTCTTAAAACATGGTCCTGTGCTATTGAGTCTCCTCACCAAACGGTGGGTTGTGCCTTCTTTCAAACCTGAAGCTCCCCAGGCTCTCTGGTTGTTTGAACAACAATGAACGGTAGAAGGATCCTATCAGTTCATGCTTAGATATGACTTCAGTGGGTTCCCAAGGACTCCTGTGCTGAGATCCAGGCTCCAGTGTGGTGATGTTGGGAGGTGATGAGATCTTAAGAGACGGGGCCCAGAGGAGGGTCAGTGGGTCACTGCAATGCTGCCCTCAGCAAGATGTAAGAGGTAGCTGGCTGAGAGAAACCTTTCCTCAGGCTGTGACTTCCTGTCTTATCAGATGGGCTTGTCCTGCCCACAGTGCCATCCACCATAAGGTTCTCATCAGACCCTTGTTGATGTTGACACCTGTGTCATTGAACCTCCAGGACTGTGAGTTAAGACACAAAACCTTCTCTTCTTTATAAAGTACCCAGTCTATGGAATTTTGTTAACAGTAATAGTAAACTAACTAATATCGTTTATTGACTATAGAATAAAATAGCCATGGCCATAGTCTGCCACTTAGAGCACTTGCACTTAGAACTAAACCACCACAGTAGAGGCAGCTCAAGCCACCTTTCAGAGAGACCTACATGGGAAGGTGCGGCCAGCATAGATTTGCAAGTTACATTAGCATTTCAGAAGTGGACCCACAGTCTTGCTGGCTATCCTCACTATACCCTGATCAAATCTCAATAAAATAATGGTTATCATTTTCAGCAAGTAAGTGTTGGGGTGATTTGTTTTGTAGCAATCAGTAAGCAGAGCACCCACCCTGTTGGAACCATAGCAGACAGAGATGGACTAGGAAAGAAGAGCTCCCAGGCACCAGTGTCCACCCTGTCCTCTCACCTGGCCGATGTGCCTTTGGAACTGCCATGTTCATTACTCGTCCTCCATCCTGAGGTTTGGGCGGAGACGCAGTGAACCTGCAGATCCCTGATTCGGATGGGGTGCTGGAGGTCAGACTGTCCGTGTACTCGTTTGTCCCTGCCGTCAACTGCTCGGAGGACGTGTCAGATATGAAGCACTCTGTGATGGTGAACTTGGCGTGTCTCAGCTGTTCTTCCATCTTGGCATGTTCGTAGGCCCTGGCCAGTTCTTCGTAGGTGGAGGAGGCACTTTCTGTGGAGACCATGCTGCTTCTTGCTCGGTCTATAGCAGAAAAGAGAGAAAATGAGGCTTACTAGCCTAGGTCTGCAGAAGTGCGATGGCCCTTCCTGGCTCCTCCTGCATTCTGCTGATTACATAGAATCTAGAACAGTTTGGCTCTTTGTCAAGATTTTGCCTCTGTCACTCAGAGGTTGGCTTCATCAACAAAAATCAGCTTAGGCACCTTTGCTTCAATTCAAATAGCAGTCAGATACCCAGGCCTGGACATTTCCGTCAATAAGCAAAGCCCCCACTTAAAGAATTCTGCTTTTGGTGGGGACAGCTGGGAGGCAGTGTCAAGCCACCACACCGCATCTGCCCTGTAGACACTCTGTAATTGGTATGAATAATTCAAGCTCTGCAGCTTGACTTAGGAGAGATGGTGTGACGTTGCTCAGAAATGAAGTAGTGGGCCTGGAGAGATGGCACAGACAATAAAGAGCCTGTCAGGACACTGGAAATGAAGACTGCCTTTGCATGGACGTTGGCTGCTAGGTGGGACAGTCTCCCATCCCCCGACTCACACTATTGTTACTAATCTTTATTTTTTAATTTTATGTATCTGAGTATATTTCTGAGTGCATGTTAAATGCACCTGTGTGCAGGGATGCCCACGGAGGTCAGAAGAGGATGCCAGATCCCTTTGACCTAGAGTTATGGACAGTTGTTACCTGCCATGTGGGTGTTGGGAATTGAACCCAGGTCCTCTGCAAGAGGAGCCAATGCCCTTAACCAGTGAGCCATCTCTCCTATCCCAATTACTTTTTTTTTTTTTTTTTCAGTCTTGTAGAGGCAGAGTCTTCCTGTAGCCCCAGCTGTCCTGGAACTAACTGTGTAGACCAGGCTGGCCTTGAACTCACAGAGATCCGCCTGCCTCTGCCTCCGAGTGCTGTGCCACCATGCTTGGCCTAACTACTTTAAAAGAACTATTTAAAGTATTTAAAAAACTATTTTTAATTTAATTTATGCACATGTGTAAGTGCACCTATGTCCTGCAATGCCTGCAGAGGTCAGAAGAGGGCATCGGATCCCTTGCAACTGGAGTTATAGATGGTTGTTAGCTGCCACATGGATGCTGGGAATGGTACCCTGGTCCTCTGTAAGAGCAGCCAGTGCTGTTAACTGCTGAGCCATCTGCAGTCCATGCTGTTACTACTGTCAATGGGAACTAGAAAACAGGATGAAAACCAGTGCGAACAGCCTCATAACGAGGCCAGGTCATCTCAGTCCAAGGCTGTATTTAAAATCTACAATAAAAGTTTTGAAGTCACCTCTATGGAACTCTGAGAACCTTCTAAGAGAAATAATAGCCATCAAAATACGATCCCCATGGTGATGCTCCACCTTTGAAGCCCCGGTTTTAAAGCATATTGTCAAGAACAGAAGAGTGAGGATTCAATTTCTTGCCTCTGTTGGGTTCAGATATAATTTCTTTTCCAAGTTTAGGGGGATGGGGGATAACTCATTGCTATTCTTAGGTCCTGTCTTCTCTCTAAAGTGAAGTCTTGGTGGCTGCTGATTCTACTACCTTATAACCAACCTGTTCAATTATCTGAAGGACCAGCCCAATGTCCCCTATAGGGGGAGCTGTGACCTCATGGTGGAAAGAACCTCAAGTCCTGGAGCTGAGAGTGGGTCAGAAGTGCTCAGAGTGCCATCAGCAATTCCTGCCAGGGTGTGGGTGAAAGGAGAGAGCTGCATGGGCAAGAATTCAAGACACCTGCAGAAGAGATGCCTTTGTTTCAGTCTGATAAAACTCGGTGGGTATAGAAAACACCATCCAGCTGGCCTCTGAACTCAGTGAAACATGCACGTGAAAAGCAAACTTTACAAGAGGATCAGGGCATGAAAAAGAGCCCTTCTCCCCTTCACAAGGAGCTCACCAAACCCTGACAAGACCAAGAGCTAAGTCACCCGCTGGCCTCGCAGATAAGGAGGAAGCATGCAGGGCCCCACCTGTGTCTTGTGATGGGCTGACACTGTAGCTGTCACTCTCCTTGTCCACGGATCCCGTAGCCCTGGGTGTGGGCAGTCTCCAGTCCGTGGTGAGGGTGTGAGCTGAGATGGTTGGGTGCGGCCTGTTGAGGGTCCACTGGCTGGCGTAGCGGTTTCTTGCTGTGGGTCCAGCCTTTGCATTCCTTCTGGTGGTAGGATCTGCAGAGTAAGGGGTAATGAGTCTCTGTCCTCAGGGTTTAAGCAGACAGCAGCTGTTAGGCCTCCTCCCTGCCCTCCACACCCACGGAGCCTCTAGGAAGTCTTTTTGGCTTTTTCTATCTAAAGCTGTCTTCCTTTATTTCATGGTCTACAAGTTCCCTGGATATCTATGTATTTAAAAGATCTTGTTAGGGGACATCTGTGCTATTTGTGTTTAGAAGCTCTAGATTGGAGCCTTGTTTGTGGTTCTTAATCATTTTGTGATCTGAAAGATATACATATAAGCTTTCTAAGCATCATCAACCAAGAAAGGGAACTTGACCAAATGCACTGAACAAGGCCTCTTTTCTGGGCTTCATTCAACCAGTGTTGGTAAGGATTGAAATATGTCCCATTCTGTCCCCCCAAAATTAAAAAATATATATTTATTTGTTATTTTCATTTTATGTGTATGAGTGTATTGGCTGCATGTATGTAAGTGCACCATGTTCATACAATGCCCCTGAGGGTAGAAGAATGTATGAGATCTCCTGGAATTGGAGTCACAGACAGTTGTTAGCCGGCATATGGGTGCTGGGGACTAGACCCAGGTCCTCTGCAAGAACAGCCAGTGCTCCTAACCATGGAGCCATCTCTCCAGTTCCTCGTCTCCCCCAAATTTCTGGGTTCATCATGACTAGAAACTCAGAAGTAGAGATGGAAGATGTAACTGGCTGAGATGAGGTCAATCTGGAATAGGATGGGTCCCTATTATGTGACTGGTGTCTTTATGAGAAGACACACAGAGGAGGAGATCCTCCCTACAGGGAGAAGGAAGAACTGTGTCTGCCGGCCGAGATGACCCAGGACACCAGGAAAGCCAAGAGCAGATAGGGCCCCTCGAAGGAGTCTTTTCCCCTCCTCTGCAACGATGACCTTGGGAACCTTGGGAACATCATCATTTGGATCTCCAGCCTCTAGAACTAGAAGAAAATCAAATCTGTTCTTTGTGGCCCACCTCGTGTGGTCCTCTGTCATCACAGCCCTTGGACACGGAATTCCTGCAGTTCCCTGTTGACTCTTTGTTTCCATTCCAATTACATTTTGCATCCAGCTATCTAGGCTGGCACTCAGGGAGCCTGAGGCCCTCTCATCTTTCTGCCCCCACAGGCTCTCTGCTCTCAGAGCATGGTAATGGATCTCTCACAGAGCACTGCAGGAACTTAGAGGAAGACTTGGATTATTTAACAGGGAGAGCAGACAGTTAATGGCGTTTGGATTGTCTGTGTCAGCCATCTGCAGTCATGCACAGGATCTCTGTCTATGGGCTCCTGGCAGGGGGCTTTGAGCTTCTGGAAATCTGAGCCAACTGATCAGGTGAATAGGACTGACTGTTCCCACCCCATCCCCAAAGGGGAGGTTCTAACAGCCAAGTGTATTGGAGCTGGAATTGGCCAGCACATCACCTTGCCTGTAATTCTGTGGACCAGGGAGGGGCTCTGTTCCCTGGAGAGATCTTTTTTCTGAGATTTCAGCCGATGGCAGCCGAGGGGCCTCCTAGATGGGTCTTTCCCACTTAATGAATTCTTTGCTTCCCTGAAAGAGTCTCAGAGTCCGGCTACTTAACTCAGCACCAGTGCAACCATTTCAAAGAAGCAAAATGAGGGCTAACCTAGGACATTGCTTTCTGGGCTCAGTTCCATTGTCTCATGAGCCAGGATGTCCCCTGCAGGACAGAAGCAGAGGTCTGTCCTCACATCCATCTATAGACTCCATAATAATCCTTGGACTTCATACAGCCTGAGGTCACTTTATAGATGTGCAGTGTAACTCAGTTAGTAGGGGATAAAAACAGAACCCAAACCTATCTGTGTGTCCACTGGTGGCCTGATCCCAGCTGTCTGAACTTCTAGCAAGGTGTTCACAGGACAGTGGTATATTTACAATCCTCACTGGAAGGCAGAGGCTGACAGTGGGCAGCAAGCACTAAAATGACTTTCTTTTAAATGAAAGATTTTCCCATCTGCAAGTTTCTTGCTATTGGACTTTGAACCCATCCATCATTCTAGAATGGTGGGAGGTGGGGTGGGAAAGGAGTAAGAGGGGCCCAATCAATACATTTTAAGGAGTAAGAGGGGCCCAATCAATACATTTTAAGGAGTAAGAGGGGCCCAATCAATACATTTTAAGGAGTAAGAGGGGCCCAATCAATACATTTTCAGTGGTAAGAGGGGCCAAATCAATACTTTTTAAGATTCCCTGGCTGTCTAAATGCCCAATGCATGCTCTCTGGGGCATTGATTTTTTTTTTTTTAAGACACATTTCATGGCTTACTTGCAAAATTCCACAGAAGGCTTTATTAGAAGATATTTTTTTGGCCTTGATTAGAATGCAAATGAGCTATGTTGGAGTGTCAGAGCCCTGTGCAAACAAGATGTGAATGATAATGGTGTTTCTCCAGCAGAATGCTTGCAGAGAGGTCCTCCACCAGATCGAAAAACAGTGTCAGGGTAGGAGGCTAAATGTCTTCCAGGCACTATTGACTTGGTAAGTGGAGCTTAAATAAGTACAGCTTGTTATTTAAATGCTAATGAGTCTTTTCCAGGAAATTACCCAGCCCCTTACATAAGTTTTGAGGAATCTCATTTTTATTCTTAAGTTTCTTGCAGCTGTACTTGTAGATCATACTGAGCAAGTTTTCTCTTGCCCCAGATGCCAGAGCAGGGACAGTGTGATAGTCCCCCAGCTCTCTACCACTGCTGCCCCACCAAGCCCTGGCCAGGCCATGGCTCCTTCCTTGGGAAGTGAGCTTCCCCATGGTGGGCAGAGGCTCTCCTTCCCCAAACCCCCTTCCTCACTGAGCTTACTCTGTTTGGAACATTTCTATTCAAAGCTAGAACTCTTTTCAAGTTAATTCTGTTCATCATCATCATTTTTTTTTTTTCCTGGATGAAGCCGGTGTTACCAATGGCCTGATAAATGTTAAAAATATAGATCGTGGTATTAGCTTCCCGAGCCACAGGGCACAGTTCTGTTCTGTGCTAAGCAGGTATCCGGGGACTGGGAATTCATCCAGAATGTGGGAAGGCAAGAACGCCTGACACATATATAGTTCTTTTCAATAACCAAGTTTTTAGAGCTATTATTTTATGTCTGAATTGAATGTTGTATGGCAGTTTCTGAGACAGCAGCTCAACTTGGATTCTAATCAGTAGTCTTTGCACAACTCACTAGTTCATTTAAGGAATGAACACACATTGAGATTTTCTGCCCCTGCATAGAAAGTACTTTGGTCAGCTCCCAATCCGCTATTATAAATAAAACTCAGTGATTAAGCATCATGCTTGCTAAGTAGCCAATGAGTGAGGGGGAAAGGTATATAAATAACTCTTGGCCTTTCAACTCTGGGTCTAAATCTGCATTAAATTTCTGCCCATTGAATTAAATTATTTTAATTATCCTGAATTTGGGATTAGAGAGGATTTTGTGGATAATAGGTTCTAAGGCATGTCATGTATCCTGTGATCACCAGATTAATCTCCTTTTATCCTCCTCTATCAGTTCTCATGTCTTGAGGTGAGGTCTCAGCTGTCCATACAACACTCACATCATGGAAAGGGGAGCCTGGTGGAGCTGAGCACCCTTCATTTAAACAGCAATTATTAATCCAGGGCTTCTCACAGACTGGACCATCGGTCATCTCATCCACACTGGCTATTTTCTGGAGTTCTGTACCACCCTGGGTGAAAGAAAAAAAAATGTGTGTGTGTGTGTGTGTGTGTGTGTGTATTTCAAAATCTCAAGTTAAGATACGATGTGTGTTCTAAGCTTTTATCATTTATTCTTCTTTTATATTTTCTATTGTCTCCGCATTCTTTTTTTTTTTTATTAATTATATTTATTTCCGTATGTGTATGAATGTACTGTCTGCATGCAGGTCTGTGCACCCGTGTTGTGCAATGCTGCGGAGGTCAGAAGAGGGTCTCAGATTCCCCTGGAACTGGAGTTCTCCTGGAATTGGAGTTTCAGACGGTTCTCGGCCGCCATGTGGGTGCTGGGGATCGAACCCGGGTCCTCTGTAAGAGCGATCGGCGCTCTTAACCGCTAGGCCATCTCTCCAGCCCCTTGTCTCCGCATTCTTTAAAACACTTTATACAATGTAAATGTTATGGAAATAGTTATCGTAGTGTATTGTTGAGGAGTAACATATGGGGGTTGAATCTACAGATGCAGATCCCTTGGATGTGAGCACCCATCGTGTATTAAATATATGTTGTACTAGTTACTATTAGGTTATAAAAAGAGCCACACACACCCAGCCCCCAGATAAAAAAGCACATGAGGCTTAAGTCAAGCCAGGAACATGCTTTACTCCCATGTGAGATTACCACAAGGGCCGCCTGCGGACACATGGTGGAACAGAGCAGCATGGCAGGCAGAGAGAGAGTCTGGGGTCCATGGGGCAGGGCCTCCGCTACAGAGGAAGCAGTCAGATTAACGGCCTCTGGAGGAAGTGGGCATCTGTGTGCCTTGGGATTCTGGGAAGCCCAGACCTAACGGTTACTTTTCTGTGCTGTGATAAAACACTGATCAAAGCAACTTGAAGAGTTTATTTGACCTTGTGGTTCCAAAGGGATCAGAGTCCCTGGTGGGAGGAGGTGGCTGAGGGGAAAGCAGAGTGCTCACACCTTCAGTCAAGCAGGCACAGGAAGTAGAGATCCACGGGAAATCTGGCAAAGCTTAAGAACTCTCTAGCCCACCCCCAGGGTGACCAGCAAGACCACAGGTTCTACGACCTCACCAAACAGCACCACCAACTGGGGACAAAATGTCCGAGTACTTGGAGCCAATGAGGGACATTCTCATTCAAACCACCATACACATGTATAAACATACAGACAGACTATAACAGTACATGTTTTATGGAGACTTCTTTGGTCCCCACACGTCTTTCATGTAGCATCATTTCTACCTGGAGACCATGCACTGGTCGAGGGTGAGGCTTTGGGAGTAGGATGCCTGGGTTTGAAGTCTAGTTGTGTTACAGGCTGTGTAATTCTGGCCAAGGAACCTCACTGTATAGCCCTGCTCCCTCACCTCTGAGGCTGGAGACATCACTGCTACCTTTAGCTTTGGGGATCTGAACATAGTAGGGGGCCCTAGTGTATGCATCTGTGATGCTTAAACAGGAAGCCCACAACCTGAGGGAGAACAACTTGGGTTTTTGGAAGAATTCAATGAGGTGATCAGGAAAGCTGAAAATTCAATTTAGACAGTTTGATGAAACAAGACCCCTTAATGTCAGAACACCAGAAATACGACGGATGAAGATGGACAGAGATGGGCATGACTGAGGGCCCGTTGTACCCAGATCACAGGCTGGCCACGGTACCACAGCTAGAGGCAGGTGAGGATGCTCTACCCACAGGAACTGCAGGGTTAAACTGGGCAGGAGACAGTCTGGGAAGTGAGGGTTCAGCATCTCCCCTGGGTTTTGGGCTGGCGGGGTGAAGTCTTCAGGTCTGGGGGAGGATGCCTAAGATACAGGTCTACACCTGGCAGAGGAAGCCTCTGGAGCCAGGGCCTCCCTCGGGACTGACTTTAGACCCCAACAGCTCTCACATGCACAAGCTCCGATGCACAAGTGGCACCAGTCTCTTAGTGCCAGGAATGGAGTGACAGACTGGCAGCAGGTAGGTATGGGCTGGCTCTTGGGATCTGGAATAACTGGGGCTCAAGGATTCCTTGTAGCACCTGCAGCTGGCAGTTTTACCTGTGGTCCTACCACATCAAGCTTGTAAGAACTAGAAAGGCCACTCCCCTCGGGACCTTGGTTTCTGTGGTGGTTTGCATGAGTATCCCCCATAGGCTGTAAGTATTCAGACATTTGTCTCCAGTTGGTGGCGCTGTTTTTGGAGGTCTTAGAAGGTGTGGCCATGCTGGGGGAAGTGTGTCACTGCGGGCAGGCTTAGTGAGTTTAACAAGCCTCGTGCTCTACAGTTGCTTCCTCTCTGCTTCCTGTGCTCTTTGCGAGATGTGACCCTCGGTTTTGCTGCTCCAGATCCAGCCACCACGCCTCCCGCCACAATGGACTAATTCCCTGGAACCGCCAATCGTAAGCTCAAATAAACTCTTCCTTTTATAAGTTCCTTGGTCTGGTGTTTTATCACAGCAACAGAAAACTGACTAATACAGTTTCCTTGCCTAGGAAGAGGAATTATAGCAGGTGACTTGACAATCTGGGTTACTAATAGAAAGATCAAATGCCAGCAGGATTGCTTTGAAAGCATTGAGCATCAATATCCATGGGTTAAACCAACCACAGATCACAAATATCTAGAAAAAAAGTATGTTTTGAACAGGTACAGATGCCATCGTTCTCTAACCAGGAGAGTATCACATCATTTATATAGAGTTTACAGTGCATTAGGTGTTACATGCCTGGAGATGATTCAAAGTACACAGGAGGACAATATATATGGTGTTTTATTTAAGAAGGGATTTGAACAATCATGGATTTTAGTATCCTGGGGATCCTAGAACCCATAGACATCAAAGAATGACTATGTTGGCAGGGCAGATGTTTTCTAGACAAATGAGCAAGAGAGAGAGAGAGAGAGAGAGAGAGAGAGAGAGAGAGAGAGAGATCCAGGTAAATATGATACTTCCCCCTAAAAAAATTAAGATCAATACCAATCACTTTTTGGTTGGTATAATTTGCAAGTAGACAAATTTCCTTAAATTTCCCTAAGTGATGATCTTATTGCTGCATCTCCATCCCTGGGGGAGGGAACAGAGGGAGGGGGAACATGTGCAGGTTTTGAAGGAGACACTTGACCTGGGGTGAGGAAATACACTGGCTGAACAGATATCTCAAGAGTTGGACAAGAAAGGGCGGGGGGCCAAACTGACTTTCCGGGTCCTACGTGGGCCAGTAAATAGTCTTTTTCCATTCTTATTATTTTGATTTCAGAACTTGATAGTCAATCAGTACTTAAAAATTTGTATTAAGTGGCTGTGATATGTCAGGTGCTGGGACCAAGAAATGAGTAGAGCACTGGTCTCAGGAGCACAGCATGATCCAAGCAGGAGATGGAGGGGGAAGCTGAGCGGAGACCACAGCCAATGGATGCATTTTCACACTGAAAGTGACAAACAGCACATTGTTTCCACTTCCCCAGTCTCATGAGAAGAATTCACTCCAGGTTTCTGGGAAGCTGATAAAATATTTAGAAGCATAAGTTCTGCATTGTGATCATAGGCGTGGCCAAACAAGCTTTTTGATGTTCTTTTAGTAAAGAATTTCTGAAATAGCAGCATAGTCCTAGCATAGAGGACGGAGTCATGATTCATTTGTATCTGCGATAATAGGAGATATGGTCATTCATACTGTAGCTATCTTGGCATCCATGGGGACTGGGTCCAGGAGCCTCCTCAGATCCCCAGATCTGTGGCTGCTCCGGTCCCTGTGATAAGATGATGCAGTGTTTGTGTGGAACCTGCCGGACCCTCCATTGCTTCATTTTTAATGTTTAACGCAATGTAAATGCCAGGGATTAGCTGCTATGTGGCATTTCATAGGGGATCATGACAAGAACCCATATCCCTGTTTGATATAGGTGGGATTTGTATCTGTGAAGAGTTTTGATTTGTTTTTGGTTAAATCTGTTGATGGAGAATCCCAGGGTTCTCTGAGCTCTGGCTGCAAAAACGAATGTCTTCAATCATGCTAAGATGAGATGAACAGAGCTTATGCCTGCCACAGGGTCACAAAACCATGCTAAATGCAGGTGTGACACCTGGTCAGAGGTGGCGAGCTCTGGGGAGTGAGAGCAAGCAGGGAACTGGATTCTGAAAAGTTCCTGGCTCTCAAGCCTCTGGCCTTTCTGTGTAGTCAGCTGCCGTGGGTCTAATTTTAAATGAAAGCAGGAGTGCTGGTGATCTGCATTTGTAGTTTGGGAGAACATTCGGTGGAAAAAAGATCCGAAATATCTTCTGTGATGACGATGGTGACGATCAGCTCTGGAGCCCCTCTCGGGGAGGAGCTTTGAAAAGCCGCGCCTGATGTTGCCAAGCATGGTAGAGGAAAGGGATGTTATTCTTAAGCTAAAGTGTTTCTATGTGGCAGTCAGGCTGAATCCTGGGCCTGCATCCCACCATGCTAAGAAGGAAATGCCAGTGCACTGCCTGGCTGGGCAGCGTGCAGGCCCGAAGCTGTTTCTGGGTTAAGTTTTCTTTCCTAGCAGCTCACAGCTCCTGGGGCGGGGCTGTGTCTACTCCAGCGGGGTTGGGGCTGTGTCTACTCCAGCGGGGTTGGGGCTGTGTCTACTCAACCGGGGCGGGGCTGTGTCTACTCCAGCGGGGGCAGGGCTGTGTCTACTCCAGCATACTGGAGCATCTTGGCGTCTTGTTCTTTTTTTTTTTTTTTTCAAAAAAATTTTTTTGGTCTTTTTGAGACAGGGTCTCCCTGTAGACCAGGCTGGCCTTGAACTCACAAAGATCCACCTGCCTCTGCCTCCCAAATGCTAGGATTAAAGGCATGCGCCACCACACCCAGCCCAATTTTTTTTTTTTTTTATTTATTTATATATATAATATAATATATAGATATATATATGATATATATAGATTTGGTAACAAGACTATGTTACAAATCAAATCTAGATGCGTGTCCCCCTCCCTACCCCTCCACCCCCCCAGAGCTCATGCATTCTGCCAAACATGTTTTTCATCTTTTTCTCAGTCTTTCTCAAAATTCTCAATATAGAAGTTGACTATTTCGAGCAGAAGTTCACCATTTCAGTCAGTTCTTTGATGCAGTCTTTTCTGTTGTTGTTGTTGTTGTTTCCAATATGCGCCACTCCCAACTACTTGGACAAAAGCTCAAGGAGCCCTGCACAATAAATACTTACTACTAGGTAATTGGCACTGGCAACCACAGATGAGGGATACCATTCATCGTTTGTTTTTTCTGGGACTGTGTTACTTCACTTAACATAATATCTTCTAGTTCCATCCATTTACCTGCAAAGTTCATGATGTCATCTTTCTTTACTGCTGCATAGAACTCCATTGTGTAGATGTACCATATTTTCTCTATCAACTCATCAGTTGAGGGGCACTTGGGTTAGTTCCAGCTCCTTGCTATTGTGAAGAGAGCTGCAATAAACATGGCTGTGCATGTATTTCTGTGGTAAGATGAGTCTTGTGGGTATATACTGAGGAGTGGTATGGCTGGGTCAGGCGGTAAGCTCATTTTGAGTCTTCCAAGGTTCTCCACACTGCTTTCCATAGTGGCTGTACAGTTTACATTCTCACCAGCAGTGGACGAGTGTTCCCCTTTCCCCACAACCTCTCCAGCACTTGGTATCATTTGTTTTCTTGATCCTAGCCAGTCTTATCAGAGTCTTCTCCTGTTCTTTAGTGGTGGCCAACTCCAGTTTTGCCTCTGACCTTGGTTTCCCTATGTCTCCTTCTCCAGGGAGATCTCCCCAGTATAGGCAGCTCCATACTATTCCTTCCTTCCTTCCTTCCTTCCTTCCTTCCTTCCTTCCTTCCTTCCTCCCTCCCTCCCTTTCTTTCTTTTCTTTTCTTTTCTTTTTGTTCTTTGTGGGTTTGTTTGTTTTTTTTTGTGTGTGTGTGTGTCTTTTATTGAGAGAGGTTCTCTCTGTAGCCCAAGTTGGCCTAGAACTCACTATGTATACCAGGGTGACCTCAATCTCACAGAGATCCTCCTGCCTTTGCCTCCCAAGTGTTGAGATTAAAGGTGTGTGCTACCATGTCCTGTTGACTCATTGTGTCTTTTCTTCATCTAGCATTTACAGAGAAAGAATATGTTTAATGTCTGCATTCTTCTCTAGGATGGAACGCCTGGCTTTCTTCAGCTACACTCATGGTGGTTCATCCACTTCACTGAGCACTGAGCTATATACATAAAGTAAAATCTACATTTACGAAGGTAAAATGAATGAATTCTTATCTTTCCCCCACAATGCTTAGCAACGTCATAGCTACAAAATGCCAAATGCAAGCCTCCTAGAAGCATCTACCTGGATGATGCCTGTACCCATGGTTTGCAGTGACTGCATGGGACTCAGAAAATCTGTGTTGATGTTTTAAATACCATCCACATCACTTCCCAATCTTCCAGGGCTTATTCTTCATGCAGCTGGGAGGTTCTAGCACATCCCTGTCACTCTCTCTTCTGTATTAACTGTTTATGACTAACCATTGTGTATTTCTCTGAGCCTTGAATACTAAAAGGAAGGTGAGAATCCATGTTGCTTTTATGAAGCAGAAGGAACCGGTGTGGCTGTCTGGAGGAATCTTGTCCTGATACACTAGTGCAAGCACTTCCTCCTGTGTTCTCCAGGACATCTTTGGAGCACTTGGGAAGGTGTTTCTCAGAGAGGGGTGCAGACAACCACTCTTGATTCACTTGGGGGCTATTGTAGTATAAACTCCTGGGATTCAACCTAAATCAACCGGACCAGAGTCTATAGAGTGGAGCCTGGATTCAATATTCCCTTCCTTTGGTTTGCAGTGATGGGGATTAACCTGAGGCTTTGTCAACCCTAACCAAATGCTCTACACTGAGCTACATCCATAGCCTTGGATTCAGTATTTTAAGTAGGCACCACAGTGGTCCTAATGCACACAGAAGGCTGGAAACACTGCCTAGCCATGTCTGACCTATTTTCTATCTACTTCTTGGTCCCCCATTGTTGTTTCTAGAAATTCCATAGTAACTGGAGGAAAAGAACGTGAAGTCAAAGATGTCTCACTGTAGAAGTCTAATCCCTTCCAGATCTGTTAGCTTTTCCCTGACATAACAGCAAAAGGAGAGGGGCTTGAGAGATGGCTCAACAGTTAAGAGCACTGGCTGCTCTTGCAGAGGACCTGGGCTTGAGTCCCAGTACCTACATGGTGGCTAACAACCATCTATAACTCCAGTTCCAGGTTATATGATGTCTTCCTCTGACCTTGGTGGGCACTGCATGACATGGGTGCATGCGCATACATCCAGACAAAACACTCATACACATAAAATAAAAATAATAAAATATTTTTAAAAGGGCATAGACAACCAAGAAGACTCTGCCCTAAAGAGGCTGAAGCCAGACCTCAGACCAAAGCAGTAAAGCCAGAGGCTGCAGAGATGTCAAAGTCCTGGAAGCGTTTTTAGGAACAAGGCTCTGCACTTGTAGACGCACCCTCGGCAAAGCTACTTGTCTCTCTCATGCCCTGCTCATGTCTTCTCAACTGTGGTGGTTTGGATGAGAAGGTCCCTTCTAGGCTTCAAGTATCTGAGCACTGGGCCCCACATGGTGATGCTATCTGTGGCATTGCTTGAGGAAGCACATTACTGGGGGCGGGCTTTGAGAGTTCACAGCCTGACCTTCTTCCAGCTTCTCTCTCTCTCTCTCTCTCTCTCTCTCTCTCTCTCTCTCTCTCTCTCTCTCTCTCTCTTCTCTCGCTCGGTCAACGTCCCCACCCCCCCCCTCTCTACCTCCCTCCCTCCCATCCGCCTCCCTCCGTCCCTCCCTCCCTGAGCCTGCTTGAAGATGTGGGCCCTCAGCTTTCTGCTCCAGCCCCTCCTGCCTTGCCTCCCCACTGCGACAGACTCCTGTTCCTGTGGAACTGTAAGCCCACTACTTCTCCTTCTGTAAATTGCCTTGGAGATGGTGTCTTATCACAGCCACAGAAAAGTAAGTAATATATGAATATATTAAGGTCCACTGAAGCATCTTAGGCACAGGGAAAAAACAAAATACCTCTCCAACATTGTCCAAAACCACTGTTTAAAAGGACCTTTGAGGTCATTTGTAACATCTTCCTGTGCATTCCAAGTGATTCCAGAATCGTTGAGTCCTGATAAAGCTCACTGCATTCCACAAGCTAGGATTTACAGACCATAGCTTTCAGCGTTACAGCAGATAATTTTCTTCTGATAATATGCCACTTTGGAAGTATAAGTTTTGCAAAGAGACTAATTAGAGATTTAAAAGCTAGAGATCAAAGCTTCCAAAATGACAATAATTGGGACATCAATTTCTAAGTCTTTAAAGAGATTTAAGAATAGTTTCAATTATGAAGAAGCAAGAATATCTAATTAATAAGCTCTAGATACACATTTAGGGGATTTAACTTCTCTGCAGTCATTAATTTCCATCCATTACAGATGCAAATATAAATAATTAAGCATAACCTCCTCCCTGGATTAGCCAGAACTATCATTTTTCTCGGTGTGTTTAGGAGAGAAAGGGAAGCTCGGGGGAAGGCTGTCCCCACAGCTGGAGTCTGGCTTCTACTGCACGGGAACCACTTTGGCCCATCTGCTTTCCGATTCTCCATGTTCTAATATGTAAGACAAGGGTTCCTGCATCTACGTCGCGGGTGCCATTATTTTTCCCCAAGCTGAGACACAGCAGAAACACATAAGGTTAAGTACCCTCCTCTGTGTTAAATTTCAAAAGGTTAAATTGACCTGAAATTTCTAGAATTTTCCATAGTAAACCAATACCAAGGCTTATTGCTATGAATTGACACCCATTTAACTGTATCAAACATTAAAAATCTTAATATCCCAATTAAAAATGTCACGATGTCTTTTCTCAGGCGAACAATTGAGAAGACCCCATGCTCTCATTGGCTGGAGACAATGTTAATAACACCCACACATTCTAAGTGCTGTTGACCACTCACTCGTTCCCGGCCGAGCATCTGACACATCCACTAGGGGCCCGGTGGCCTGAGACACTGACTGGTAATGCACTGTGTGAGTCACTGTCAGGGACTTCTGCTTAGCTGCCTCTCCAAAGTCAGCATCCGTCAGCAGGACTGTGGATCGGTCATCTACAAGTGGTACACAGAAAGCCAGGCATGTTTAACAATGAAGGTGAGGATTTCAGCACCATTAATATTGGTCTAGAGAGTCACATATGGTCATTTATGCTTATGGGATGGCTTTGGTACAGAAAAGTAGGGCTGTGCCGACCATGGGCAGTGTTCTTTCCCTCACTGGGCTTAGCTTTTTAAGACGCAACCACCATTTGCTGTTGTGACTGTCCACTTGGCATAGTTTGGCTAAACCTCACTTGAGTCACGGTGTGTGAGGCTAGCACGCCCAGTCATGGGGCTGCCAGGCAGGAGGCACCCTTGCTGTTGCAGCCTCTTTTTGCTAAGGAGATGCCCTCGTAGTCTCCATGCTGGAGATGGCTGCCACACTGACCTCAGCCAGTGCTTGAAGGGAAAGGGACAACAGCTGCTCAGGGCTCGCTCGCCGACTCCTGTCTGTTCAAGGAACGGGGCCTGTTCCTTTACTTGCTACTGTTTCAGAGCTTTACTTTGTAGCACAGGCTTTGATTGACTTCAAGATGACTCACTTGTCAGAGGTTCCAGAGTCTTAAGTGTGTACATAGGCTCTGGAAGGCTGAGGAGGCAGAGGCCAGGCTAGGAGCAGCTCTGTGAGATGTGTCTTTATCTGAGGATATGCAGTTTCACTGTGATACTTTCATACTGTCTGAACTCTTTGATTTCAAGGGAGACTTTAGTTATATGGATTTTCTACGCACTTTCAAGACATTTGGTTCAGAGTCGTGCTCCAGTAAGTCGGCTAGGAAGGACCTGCTACAGCATGCCTGTCACTGGGGCAGTGACGCAAATGCCACAAACAACACAGAGAGGCTGCTGTGCCCATACAAGGCTCTGAACAGAGTGAACCTTACAAAACCCAGGCTCTGGCAGAGGAAGAAGAACCTCTAGAAGTCGGAATCGAATTTCTTGGCAGAGAACTGGAGGGGAGGCTGCCAAGCTGCCTGAGTGCATCGCAGTGGGTGGAGTAGCACAGGCTGGTACCAGGACTGGCACTAGGGCTTGAGCTGGAGGCTCAGCCTTGCATCTGTCATTAGACCCCCTCAGAGAAGAAGGCTTCTTTTTTTTAAAATTTTATTTATTTATTTTTATGTGTATGAATGTACTGTCTGCATATAGGTTTGTGCACCCATTTCATGCAAAACCACGGAGGTCAGAAGAGGGTGCTGGATTCCCCTGGAACTGGAGTTCTCCTGGAATTGGAGTTACAGACGGTCCTCAGCCGCCATGTGGGTGCTGGCGATTGAACCTAGGTCCTCTGCAAGAGCAGTCGGAGCTCTTAACAGCTAGGCTATCTCTCCAGCCCCAGAAGGCTTTTTTTTTAACAGAGTTGAGGGTCTTACAGTTGGAGCTGGCACCAGAGCCCCCTTATCTATACCAGTTTCTCATTTATAACATGGTTGTGGTGTGGATTTTTGTGAGCAGTCCTGTCCTTAAGGTCACAGCTAGGTTCCAAAACTTTACTGAGAATTGTCACGTGCCTATCTAATTACAAAGTTAGTTGGACATTTTGGACAGAAATTAACAGCAGTTTAGTATTTGGTTCTTACAATCAGAGCCCACAGTTTTTACCAATAATTAGATAATGCCTTCGACCCACTGTTGGGAATCACAGGAGGTAAATCACACTGACACGTGGTGGCAGATGATGCTGGGTGGACTGTGATGGAGCTCTGACCACTGATCATGGTGACACATAGAAATGACTAGCAGACTGTCTGGTGTTTAGCCAGCAAATCTAGCTCAGGGAAACCATGCAGAGCCAATAGCCTCTACCCATCTGTCTTTTCTAACAGCCAGGTGCAGGATTCCAAGTGGCTATAATGGGGAACTTGAGTGAATCTCTCAGCTGTGCGGCATGGCCATGTTAAGTGCAGAACTGCCTTGCCTCTCTGTAGTCTAGTTCCCAAAGTTACATGTCTGCAACAGGAGGGCTGGGAATGAACACATATGATATGCTTGGAGAAGTACATGTTTAAAGACATTCATGACACTTCGGTTATGAACTGATACCAAACAAAAAATATTTTGGTTTTAATGTACAATCTGTGGAGATCAGTCAGACAATCCAAGTTCCTCTCTGGCAAAAATCAAAAGCAAAGCATAACTCATATTCTCATTGAGAAAATCAAATTACCCTTCCTGTACCTCAGGGAATGTGGGGCCTCCACTAAAACAAACATGGTGTGCAGTTAATGGAAGTCAGTAGGTGGAGGGCTGGGCTGGACCTGCCCTTCTTTCTCTGAGCACAGCTATGCCTGGACGAGTGCTAATGTAGGGAGGGCAGCCCGGGCCTTAGCATTTCAAAGCCATCTGGTCAAGATGTCTTCACCTTCTGGTGGGGACCTGGGAGAGGTGACTGGACACAGCCACTCTTCTTCCCACTGATCTCATCCTGCAGCCTTCCCAGCAGGAAGTGCTCGGGTCTACACTAGCAGGACTCTACTATGCTCAAGCAGCTCTGTCCAGGAAAGGGCTGCCCTGGTGAGAAGTGACAGAGAAAGGCTCCTCGAACAAATGCAGTCTGTCAAGGTGCAGGCTCAGCGCCTCTCTGCTGAGAAAAGCCTGCCACTGGAGGCAGATGGTGGTGAAGCAGGCGGCCAGCCAGAAAGCCTGGCTCTGCTCCTGCCTCGTGCCCTTGATGAACTTGTCAGCATCCCACATCCAGGTATAAAAGCAGTGCCTTTTCTATGAGCTGGTGGAAGGCTAGAATAAGGCACACACAAAGTCTTTATAATACCGAGTGGCATTCAGAGAGTTCTCAGGACATGTTAGGGATCTGCTTGTTACCAAGTGGAAGGGGGCTGGTCAAGGTTCTGGGTTTGGGATAAATAAACCATACTTCCTGTCTTCCTTCATAGCTCCTGAAGTGAGGAGTTGGGTGTTTCCCTCAGTGCAGGATGCTAAGGGATGCTGGGAAATGTGGAGACGGCCTGCGTGGAGGAATTTATTTGATGGTGTTAAGCACAAGTGGAAGGTTTATTTAACGGTACTGACCTTATCAGAGTTGACAGGAACTTTCAAGACACTGTTTTAGGATATGCCCTCAGGGGTTTGCTGGTTATAAATGTTTCTTCTTTGGCCAGCAGAGTTGGGGAACTTGGGGTGTGTGTGTATAATTCTGTCCCCTCCCTTACTGCACTCCACAACTTTTATTCTCAAGGAACATCTAGACATTCTCTTCTCACATCCTTCCTGTGCAGCTGGGCTCGGGTGAGAAATCATGGTTCTAGCAGGCACTCTGTGAAGCAACAAGCATGATGGGGCGCCTACCTATGGTCTCCATTGTGTCTCTTTCTTCAATCAAAAGCTGCGCCCTGGGGATATCAATGTGCATTCTCAGAGTCTGCTGTTGCTTGCTCAAGGTATCTGAAGTCCTTGTATTCTTACTGAAAATAAAACAGAGAGCATACATTAACCAATCCAGTTCAATGTTATGTTATGCTAACATGTGTGTGTGTACTACTGTGGTTTATTGTTCAATTATGCAAATGACTTGAAGGGGAGAGGGAAAGGGACATGTTAGGAAATGTTTTTTCTTCATATTAATATTCAGTTTCACTAGACAGAGATTCAGAAAATACAAATTTCCAAATACAAGTGTTCAATAGTGATCAACAGAAATGAAACGAAGAAGCGCCATTAAAACAGGAACATTCTCATTTGTCAGAGACAATATTTCAGTAACCACAGGGGAAGAACGGAATGAGGTGTCTGGCCACTGGATGGTGGCTTCACTGGCAGATATCTGGCACTCTTTTACTTTTGTTCTGGTAACAAATCACATCTTGTTAGCATCCTGACATCACTTCCATTTCCCTAGCTGATCTGTATTTTAGTCTAGAGAGGGGGAAAAAAGCAATTACTACAATAATTTGATCTCAAAATTTGTGTACCAGAAAATTACTCTGAGAGTGAGTTCTCTAAAAGTAAATGAAAATAAGTGGTAAAATGGCCTGGAATAATCAGAGCCAGTCACAGCCTGCAGTAAAAAATAAAACCTTTATGCTGAATGGAAATCTAAAAAAGCTAATGGGGGACTTAATTGGGAATTCACTTTAGGGGGTGGTTATTCAGCCTTTACAGAGTCTTAAGGATTTACTAGATGTTAAAGTAATGTTTTCTGAAGCACCCTGTAGCAAGTGGTTAATATTGGGATAATTCATCAATGAAATGCATTCCTAGGTCCAGGTATGTAATCTTCAAAATCTTTTGGAAGAACAATTTCTGGAGCCTTCTTCAGTTGATGGTGAAGCTGGCTTCCCTCCCTCCCTCCCTCCCTCTTTCCTTCCCTCCCTTCCTTTCTCTTGTATGCACATGTATGTGCAGGTAGGCTTGCCTGTGCTTGCCTGCTGGATGTCACCCTCCATTTTTGTCTTTGAGACTGAACCTGGAAGTCGACATTTCTGCTGGGCTAGCTGGGGGATTGCTGCACAGCCACAGCTGGCTTTTCCCGTGGGAGCTGGGGATATGAACTCAGGTCTTCAGGGTGTGTGGAGAATTCTTTACCCACTGAGCCATCATCTCTCCAGCCCCATGTGCTGGTGATTTTCAAGACAGAGTAGGAAAGGTCTGCACAGTGTGTCGCAAACGCTTTTCTCTCCAAGCATGCAAATCCTGGGTTGTTTCCTCAGATTCTTCCTCACCTCGTCCTAAACCAAGAGGCCGATGGCCACTAACCACTCAAGAACCACTTCAAGAGGGTGCTGCGCTCTGAAGCCCAGCTCAGAACTGGATATTTTATGATGCCTTTTTCCTCATCCTAGCATAAACAAAGCTCACCAGCAGCAAGGCTGCTTCTAGAAAGTGTACAGCTTCTCTGAGAACTTGATCTTGAACCAGATTCCCTGTTCTGCAGATGTAAAACTGGGTTATGTACTGGGCATGATCTAGATCATGCCAATTATGCACAGCCCACATTTGAGCCTTTTGACCTGGTTTTTCGCATGGTCTCTACTCTTTCAAATCACTGAGCTAACGACCCATTGCACTTGTGGTTAAAAAAAGAAAAGGGAAAACAGTGCAGAGATTCTGGCACTTGCATAAAACGAAAAGCATTTGGGATTCGCGGGGCGCTGCATGCATGGTGCGCTTCGACGTGCTGTATTTCTACAGGAACATATGGGGAACTTGTCCTCTGTGAAGATCCAAAAGATCTGTTTAGAAACTTCACTGAGGACTTGAGTGTGTCCTTGTGCCAAAAATAGAAATGTGAGCTGGTTCCTTCTCATCATGAACAGTTTTGAGGCAGTCAGCGGCTGCTCCACAAACCAGCACAGAGGGCAGGCTATACTTAACAATAAAGAGTCCTCTGCCTCAGAGCACAGGAAGAAGTTGAATAACTGCTGTGAACACTGCTGCTGGCATCAATGAATACGATTACACTTGTGAGCAAGAACAGCCAGGGCTGGAGGTAGAGTCCTTCGTCTCCAAAGAGAGTGCTGCCAGGCCCCATGAACCTTGGGGTTCAGGGGCTGACTAATGCTTCCTCCTATCTCCCCCCACTCCTCCTTGCATAGAGCAACACCCTGTGGCAGGTCCCCACTCCGCTCAGGTTTGCCTAGAAGCCATCTCTTCAGGGGGCCCAGCTTCTTCTGTGGGCAGCTCCTCCCGAGTCAGCCCCATAATCAACTCCATTTTATTTCCTTGACATTTATTACTCTCCAGCATATATTTAATTGACTCAATTAGGCATATGTGGCTGCTTTATCTTGTTATCTGTCTCTCCCACTAGAATCTAAGCTCCACAAGAAACATGTTCTGTTCTGGATCTTACATGTTCTCCAGAACTTTGAACGGCAGTTAGTCAAAGGAAGTACTCAATGACTGTATACTAAATGAGCCATGTAACTTTGAGGGGACGCAATGTGAACCATGCCACAGGGTCCCAAAAGCTTTGCCCGAGCTGATATCCCCCCTGTCCAAAATGCTGCATTGCAACTAAGAGGCTTCACTATATTAATATTTGATGCTATAGTTGGTCATTTGTGCTTGATATCTGAAGGACGATCTTCAAAAATTATAACAAATGGTTATTATAACCTCAGCAAACCTTTAAAAATGTAATTGGAAGAAACTTCATTTGTACCATAGAACATTCTGAATTTGTTCAGTGTAAAATGACAGTATTAAATTATATAACACAGGACAAGGCTGAATGTATTAGTTATTATTGAAAGACAATTTCTGACCAGCCATTTGACATCTGGCTGTTTGATTAAAATGGAAGCTACAGGGAAGCTGAGGGCAGTTTATAGCCACAGTACTTCCCAGTCACTGCAATTCTTCACAGTCTTCCTATTTCCTTAAAGACACATGTGTTTGTCTTTTCATGTTTCTGTATATCTGTGTGTATGTGTGTGTCTGTATGTCTCCGTATGCATGTCTACATGTGTCTATGTCTGCCTATGTCTCTGTGTGTACGTGTTTATGTCTCTGCATGTCTGGATGTGTGTATATCAGTGCAGACTGGTGAAGATGCTTATACAGTTGCCCCAGAGATGACTGACAAAAGTAACTAGAAGTAGGAGCATGTCTCATTGTGACATCTGGATGACCATTTGAACTTATCTGTATAGAAGAACTCAGCTAATTGCAATGTTCAGTTTGAATGTTTTTCTTTCCTGCTTCCATCTTGCCACTAAACACAGGTTGGTAGCTCAGTAGAGCAAGCCAGCCTCCCCTTTTAGAAGGCTGGTATATACACTTATATGTATACATATATATTATTTTTGATGTGTGTGGTACATGCGTGTGTGTGCCTGTCTGTGTGCACGTGGAGGGCAGAGGCTGATGTTGGGATGTCTTCCTCTCTTTCTCCCACCTTACATTTTTGAGACTGGCTCTCCTCACTGAACCCGAAACTCTCCATTCTACTAGAATGGCTGGCCCCAAGGACTTGGACCTGCCTGCCTCCACCACACAGAACTAAAGGTTACAGACACCCTGCGACACCGAGCTTCCATGCGCGTGCTGAGCATCTGGATTCAGGTCCTCATGCTGGGGCAGCAAGCACTTTACTCCCTGAACCATCTTCCTACTGCATTTTTAAAAAATAGATATTCCTGTCTAAACATATGAGAGGAAACCTTTGTTCCAGAGTACAATTAGCAACATCTCCCCTCACTAGGTGTTGGCTCAGGTGAAATGAAGTGGATATGTGGAAGCCCAGAGCCAGGTGGGGAGACTGAGTGGTGGACCACTGGAGGGCCCATTGTGCCTGTCCTGAGTGCAGTCATAGACACCTTTCCAGCCCAGGACAGCTGGTCCTGCTGAAATACTGGAAGGACTTCATGAAACATGTTTCAAGCACACATCGTAAAGCCAGGGACACTTTTAGGTGAGGAAAGCCAAGCAATGGTGCATCTGAAGTTTGAAAGCCAGCTGCTGGCTTTGGAACTCAGAGCATGGGCCTGTAGATTTGCATTCTGGACACAGCTGTCAAGTCCTCGGCTGTCCAGAGAAGATAGTGGGCCAGCTCAGGGCCCATGGTGGACTGAGTCCTGCTGGGTCACATCCCAAATACGGTGGTCCTAAACTGCTCAGTCTGTCTGCTGGCCAGCAAAGATGCCTGACTGAGATTTCATCGACCTGCATTAATTAATAATTGCTGACAATTATTGCCTTTGCTTCCAAATGAATTCCCCTATTTGAGGAGCCTGAGAACGTTCTTCCTCCCCGCTCACTTTCACTCTTTGGAGGAAAAGCATCTTAGCCATGGGAGTGGTTGGGACTGCTGGTTAATGTAGTTATTATCACAGGGGCCATGGCCACCTGGGAAGACTGATTAAATCCTGCTCTTGTCAACAGGTGGCCTTTCAACCACAGGAATGCATTGTTCCAGGGCTGGCAAGAAAGGGCATGTAGGGATGCATTCTAGGATGTCAGGAGAGGTAAAACTCAGATCCTGCTCACTGAACCGAGAGCACAGGGCTGGAGTCATCCTCTGGGCAGAGCTGTGATTTGTGGATGGAGGTGGGTGGAGGACAGTGGGAGCACTAGGGGGAGGAGGGGCCGGAAGCTCCACAGAGCACAGAGAAGAGTGGCCCAGGCGTGCTGCCCACTGCTCTCTATTCAGGGACAGGTCACAAAGTGGTCTGAGCAGGGGATGGCTGAGGTGAGCCGCAGTCACAACTGTCTAATGAGGGGCCACCCAGAGCTCCAGGCGGCCTGCATCGCCTGGGTTGTTGCTTACACAGCAGGGGATTTTGATGAAGAGCCAGGAAAATCAAACTGTACGGGAAATCTCATTTTAAATGTCAATTAATTCAGTTTTCAAGTCTACATTATAAAATTTGTGTTACTAAGTAAATTAGTCAAGTGGCTCTTGTTTCTTTACAGATGTTCCATCAGATCTGCCAAGAAAGGAGGAGTCTGCATTTAACATTTGAGACCACAAAACACATCTCTTACTTGCTTAGCAAACAAATGTGCACTTCCATGAGAACAGGGCCTCACAGGATTTTATGCAGATTGATATGATCTCCCATGTAAGTCTGATCTTTTGTGATTATATCTGAAGGAGATATTTTGTGGGCACCTGGATTTGCTTGCTTCTCTTCCAAGTCCAGATCCTTGTAACCATCTGTCTATCAGAGACCTTCACTGCTCTGTGAAAAGAACTTCAAATTCAGCATGACCCACACAGGCCACTGTGCTCTGATCAATACCTCCTCCCAACCCCAACCTCTAAAGCATCAAAATATGTGTACACTGCCTTGGATTTTCCATCAGTGGCAAATGACATCAACAGTCATCTAATACTACAGCCAGATATTTCAGAGTCACCCTGATTCCCATGCACCACCACTTCAAGCTCTCCAAAGATGTCTGTGGGAATGGAATGGGTGCACTGATGGTGCTCAACTTCTGCCTCCGTCTTCAGAGACATTGCTAACATGGAGCACAGGCTGTCATGACTATTAGAGACATTGCTAACATACAGCACAGGCTGTTGTGACTGTTAAGTTGCTAACTTTGCATGTAAATATGGGGAAGAAGAGAACGCCACCTGCTGCAGAGATGGGGTGGGAAGACCCCCTACACCCCAGCCTCTTTCTCTCACAAACATGGCAACATAAAATGGCAATATTGGGATCACTACCAAGGGCCCTGATGCTTTTTTCTTTTATTTCCTGGATGCTGATTTTCCCTTTCCACCTTTTATTTCATCATTTTATATTAAAAAGACTTAAAGTACAGCTGGTAGGTGAAAGATAATCTGTTATCTGCTCACTGTACACATACAACTGCTCCAATTTACATACAGCATGACAGTCAGAAACCAGAGAACTATTTGAGTGTTTGGAGGAAAGGGACTGTGGGGTAATGGAGCTAGAGTCTGGGGACATGAAAGAGACACAGGCCTCTGTTCACACCATTGGCTGAGTCCTGTGGATATCTACAGGTAAAGCTTTGTCTCTGACAGTCATGAATACTTGCTTCTTCAATAACGTCCATTCATCTAATCTACCCAATGATTATGAATGGGGAAGCCACAGTCCTCATGATGAAACATGCAGACTATGACAGCCAGGCCTGCAGTACAGGGACCACACAGCAGGAGCTGGGCCCGCACTACTGGAAGGTCACAGAAGGCACCGGGAATCAAGGACAATAGTCTGTCCCAGCACCTGTGGCCTTTGAAATACACTGGGCACAACACGTTTCCTTTAGTGGTTTTCCTTAAACTTGGATAACTGTTAGAAAGAAGACTCAATGGGGTTGAAGAGAGTGCTTGGCAGTGAAGAGCACTGGCTGTTCTTGCAGAGGACCCAGGTTCAGTTCCCAGCATCTACATGGCAGCTAACAACCATCCATGACTCCATTTCCAGGATAATGGACATCCACTACTAAACTCTATGTGCATTGCCTGATACATGTGCACTTATATACATGCAGGCAATACACTCATACATATCAAATAAAATATTTTTTAAAGGCTTGACCATGGAGGTAGTATCTGGGTGAAGGTAAAACCAAATCTCTAACACATCTCTGTTCCTTGCTCCATGGGAGACATTCTATGGATCCAGCCAACAGGACAGCCAGCCATGTCATGTATAAAAATATTATTTGTGTTTACATATCCCACTGTGAATTGCATGGATGTTTTGGAATATAAATGGAAATTATATGTTGAAATCAAAACATTTTGCCAACTTTATAACATCACTATCATTAACATTAAAAATCAAGGCAAATGATTGTTCTGTTGGGGCGATGTCTGGGGAGTATGGTCTTACCTCATGAGCATTTCAGCCAGACTCTTTGCATCTGGAGAAAGAAACAAATGCAGTATTAGTACAAGTTAACTCATTCACTTAGAAGGAGTCCTTTCATTCAGGCAGCCATGACAAATATTCTCCAGTTAGATGACAAGCCATTTTTAAATTGTACACCAGGATCACCACTAATGACCTAGGGGTTTTATGGATTCCTTATTTCTTCTACATGGGATGCTTTTATGTCTTTATTTATAATAGAAAGATATAACTACCTTCGGCCATAAAATCTCAGACATCTATTAAAGCTTTTATTACAATCTATTTATCACTTCTAGAAAACCAAGTTTTATTTTCAGTAGGCAGCAAGTTAACATTTGGAATGAAAGTCATTTATATTGTATAAACTCACTCTTTCACTGCTAAAGGATCAGAATTCAAAGGCGTTAAGCAGTGCGGCAGTGTTGTGTCAAATAGGTTCATCACTGAACTTACAAACTTCAAGTTTTTATTTCTAACTCACAAAAATGCTTTATTACCCCCCCCACCTTCCACTGAGGACACTGTTTACCAAGACCTGGTTATCATTTCTGACACAAAAAAATTCTTCCTCAAAATATTGGTAGCACTGTTTGGAGGTCCTCACTACCCTTGAAATATGATTTATGTTTTTTACACATTTTGTCCTGGCAAAAGTGAAGGTTCCCTTTCTTAGAACACAACAACTTTCTTTTCCCCTTTTCATTGCTCTCTCTCTCTCTCTCAATATGTGATATTAGGTGTCCTGTTTAAGGAAAAGAACTTTCTAGAAATGGATTTGGCTCCACACTGAAGCTCATATGTCAGGGGGCGTTTCTACATCTTCCTCTGAGGGCTGAGATTCGAAAGTGATATCTCAGAGTACTGCTGAGATATGTGGACAATCTCAGAACAAACCTCTGGTACCTGACACTGTGTGACCTAGAGCTTGTTCTTCAAGCCAGCCAGCCATACCAGTTTCCTTTGGAAATGGCAACAGGGGGCCCCAGCTTTGTGCACAAATGGGTTCAGTCTGGGAGATGAAACAGGTCCCATCAATTCCAACCACGTGAGGATACACAGGAAACAAGATAGCATTTAATCTCCCAGGACGTGAAGGAATGACGTGGCTCTAACAGGAGGATGGCAGTGTGTCAGGATGGACCAATCTGGAAAGACACAAAGACTGGGCCTGCTTGCACTGAGCTGGAGCTTGGAGGGAACTGAATGGGCCCTGTACTCAGCACACAGATTTCATAAACCCAGTGGGCCATGTACTCAGTACACAGATTTCATAAACCCAGTGGGCCATGTACTCAGTACACAGAATTCATAGGCACTGGAATAATGAGCTTGTTCAGAAAGGAAGAAATAGGTCTGTTTTCCCAGAGAGAGGTTGCTATGGTGATGGTGGATAGGGTTGGCCAAGATATTATGGAGGTGAATGACACGGTCAAAAGCTTTTACTTGGCCAAGGCAAGGGTGAAGAAGGTAGAGATAGTGGTGGAGGATGAGGGCGATGAACTCCCATTCATCTACTCAGAGAGGTGGACAGGAAGTTGGGCATTGTATCCTGTCAGCGGATTCTTCAAAGGGTCCAGGTAAGAGATGGTGAGGGTTGGATTAGGGAATCCAGGGGCCTGGGGACAGAGGAGACATTGCAGTGCGATGATGGGGACAGAATCTGCAAAAAGGAGAGTCCTGCCGTGTGGTGGGCTCAGGAAAGATGACCGCAAGAGTCCAGGGAGATGGAAAGAACTAGATGTGCAGGGTGGGCAAGACCAGGAGTCCTGGAGAGCAGGGAACCCGGGAACTGCAGGGAACCCGGGAACTGGCAGGTGCTGGATAGAGGCAGGCTCGGTCCAGCTAGGAGAGATCTCAGCCAAGATGAGGTTCTGGATGTTGCTTGTATTTATACAGGGAGAGGGTAGGGAGACGGGGGCAAGGAGGAAGTTCTGGTGCAAGTCGATGGATTTGAAAAATAAGTCTGGAGGGGCTGGGGAGATGGCTCAGTGGTTAAGAACACTGACTACTCTTGCAGAGGACCTGGGTTGGATTCCCAGAATCCAAATGGCAGCTAATAGCCATCCATAACTCCAATTCCAGGGGAATCTGATGCCTTCTTCCGACTCCATGGGCACTGCACAACATTGGTGTACTTACACATTTGCAAACCATAAATTCATACAAATAAAATAAAAATATCAAATAAAATATTTTTTTTAATTCTGGAATCATGGAATCTTAACAGTGATGCAGGCTTTCAAGTTGGCTTAATAATGAGATTGAGAATCTTTTCCTGGCACAGGTATCACAATGTGCTTTTAGGGGTCCAAGTCTGAGGCTGGGCACCCCAGTAACTGGCTGCTGCTGCTGAATACCAAATGCTCACTCCACACTCCAGGACCCCAGGACTGACCAACCTTCCCACCAATGTCAGTTACCTCTCCTCAGGTCAGATATGCACTAGGCAACATTTTCCTTGGCAACCGACCTCAGCTCCAGTCTGTGGGCCTTGTATGTCACACGCAAGTGGCAGAACAGCATCAGAGCTGCATTGCACCTCTCTGGGCCATGTCCCTGCCTGACACTTTCAAAGGGACCTTGATACTGAGCACTGCAACCCAGGTCCTCTGCAAGAGCAGTCAGAACTCTTAACCACTGAGTCATCTCTCTAGCCCCTCCAGTTATTTTTAAAATGCACCAAGGATGCTTGTACTCATAAATTATCACTTATTGCTAAAAAATGAAAAAAAATTGAGATAAAGATGCAGGACAGTTATGGCAGAATGCATGATCTGGGATGGGGTGGGGTGGGACTGGGGGAAGGGAAAGGGAAATATGCCTGAACTGAATTGGAAAATGCTGTATGAAATACACAAAGCATCAATAAAAAAATAATAAAGAAAAAAATGCACCAACTCCAGCTGCTCCAGATGTCCTGTCAGCACTTGACTCCTGCTGGGACCTCCTTGGTCTCTGTTATCTGACTTGCCTTGATTCGACTTCTGCCAGGCCCTTAGCTGCCCCTTAGCTCTGAGTTTGCTCTGTGCTCCCTGCTGGGCCCAGTGGTAGTTAGTGCTGTGGTTCTCTGGGCTTCCATGAGCCACATACAGTCAAACAACCTCTCCAGCCTCGCACTGTGGCCACCTGTTTCCATATTCTATCTATCATTCATCTATCTATCTATCTATCTATCTATCTATCTATCTATCTATCATCTAGCTATCATCTATCTATTCTCTCTCTCTCTCTCTCTCTCTCTCTCTCTCTCTCTCTCTCTCTCTCTCCACACATACTCCTTCCTCTTTATCTCTTGGGTACAGCCCAGTCCTTAGCAACCAGGGGAGTAGGGGAAGACTTCTCCCGTATCCCTTTGTTGCTTTGAGGCAGGGTCTTGCTGTACTGTCCAGGATTGCCCAAACTCCCCATCTCCTTCTCTCAGCTGCTCTAGTGTGGGATCACAGGTGGGTACCACCTTACCGGGCTTTCTGAGGATACAGCTTCCCTTTATGGCACTGAAAGTCTGGATGTGCCTTCTCCCTGCTCCTGTGCTGGGACTTTCTGGAACCATCTGTCCACCATTCGAATGTTCCCACTCCCACCTAGCTTGAGCTTTCTCTTCTTCAGGTTAAATTCTCTGAAGTTTCCAGTTGCTTCACAGGGGGCCTAATTTGACATCATTTATTACTTATGACTCTCTTTTATGAAAGGCTTGTGATTTCATATTGTCCTTTATTCAATTCAATCAGGCTCAGTACAGAAACTGGTAGATTTTAATATTCTCCTTCCCACTCCCTCATGAGAACCCCATGCTCATTACACAATTACGCTGATTAAATTTTATCTTCTTAGTTGCAGCCTTTCAGAGGCTCTCAAAGTCTGGGTTCTTTAGTCACTCTTCCTATCTTAGCCTTCTTTCTTATCTGTAAGAACCACATCACAGCCTGCTCAGCCTTCCATAGAACTGTTCCCTTGCCAGTCAAAACAGAGGCAGGGTTTGGCCAGGCTGCTGGTGGTTCCTGTCATCCCGTGATGGGTCAGAAGCCACCCTTTCTACATCCTTTCTACAGCCTACATTAGCTCACTTCAATCCATAAACGTTGGAAGCTACTGATTTTTTTTTTTAAGTACAGGTTTTTTTTATTTTTTATTTATTTTTTATTTTTATTTCTGTATGTGTATGGATGTACTGTCTGCATGCAAGTCTGTGCACCCGTGTCGTGCAATGTCGCGGAGGTCAGAAGAGGGTCTCGGATTCCCCTGGAACTGGAGTTCTCCTGGAATTGGAGTTTCAGACGGTTCTCGGCCGCCATGTGGGTGCTGGGGATTGAACCCGGGTCCTCTCTAAGAGCAGTCGGCGCTCTTAACCGCTAGGCCATCTCTCCAGCCCGGAAGCTACTGATTTTTAAATGAGCACACATTATCATTAATTTTTTCCTTTCCATTAATATGGGACACATTATCATTATTTTAAAATATACTTTTTATGTACGCAAATACACCCATGTTGCACAATGCCCATGGAGGTCAGAGGAGGATCCCCTGGAGTTACAGACCACTATGTGGGTGCTGGGAACTGAACCCTGGTCCTCTGCAAGAGCAGCTAGGGCTCTTATCGCCTAGCAATCTCTCCAGCACATACTACCATTATTTTTTGGCATCTGTCATTTGCTTATTTGGGGGGGGGTCTTTTTGAGACAGGGTCTCCCTGTAGACCCAGCTGTCCTGGAACTCACTATGTTGACCAGGCTGGCCTTGAATTCACAGAGATCTTCCTGCCTCTGCCTAATGAGTGTTAGGATTAAAGGCTTGCACCACCATGCCCAGTTCTGTCATTTGCTTTTGATTATTCAAAGATTCTCCACGAAGATCTTGGAATTATAACAGAAGGTTTTGTTGAGAAACTTGAGATATTGTCCTTTGGGGTCTCTTTGAACTTGGACCCCATGACCCGTTCTTAGTCTTTCTAGGGATGGCAATGGGACAGTCCTGTCAGTGAAATAGCCAATATCGTAGCAACGTTTGTGTCTGTCTGCATTTTGTTCTTTGTCATTTGGGACATGTGTGGGTGCTTGTTGTCAACACTGAAAACCCAACATTTGTCCCCCACCCCCAATGATAGTTAGTACTGGAAGGAAGAATGTTATTCAAGTGAGCCAGAGCTCTGCAATTTTGCTAAGTGTCTTGAGCTGAGCTCTGTCTGCCTCGTTCTCACCTCAACCCTTCCTTCCTTCCTCTTTAATCCTCTTCCTTCCCTTCCCAACTTTCTATAATTCCTGGTGCTCCGTGCTTCTGTTCTGGTTTGGTAACACTTCTCTTGGTGCACGGCAGACAGAAGCTGATGTTGAGGGGCGCTCGTCTGCACCTGCCACCTGTTCTGTGGGAGCCTCACCCAGAGCCCTGTTCTGCTCCCCAAACACAACCAATGGCCCATGCATCACTTTGCACATTTTTCATGTATTTCAGATCAACCCAAGATTTAGGCTGGATGACATATTTCCTGAAGTCCCTGGCTCTAGGGACTGCTCTTGATAGGTGGGGAAGAGGCCATGTGGATAACCATACAGTATGTTTCATGTACTCAATGGTCAAAACAATTCAGGTAAGACAAAAAATATTATATACATAAAATATAATATATAATTATATATATATATATATATATATATATATATATAATACAATTAGGACCATATAAGGAGTAGGACTATCAAGAATAAAAAAGTGAATTCACCAAAAAAAAAAAAAAGTGAACTCACCAAGTGTTTAGAGGGGAAATTACATATAGAGCAGCTGTTGATAACATGGTAACTTATCCTGAGTCCAGGAACCATTGCTAAGCTTTTATTTATTGGGACAGCCTGCCTCTTACTTGCATATCCCAAGCTCCTTGGCATGACTGGGGTTGGGATAATGGCGACCTCCTCCTCTCCCTCTGCCCAGATGTGACTCTGGCCTTGTTCCCTTGGGCAGAGCCTTTCTGCCCTTTAGTTTTCAAGTCCACAACATGAACCATGAAGGTCATAATGCCAAGGTGGTACCTCAGTCTGCCAGATGTTGAGACACTAACACGATTGAGTATGGGAGAATGTTCTGGAAATGTTCTGTCAGGTCTTTGGAAGGCAACCCGGTAGTTAGGAGCGTCACAGCTCTGTCTTGTCTGGTGCCTGTGTCCTCTGTGAGGAGGGTTGCTCTTATCCAGGCCTGCTATGCATGAAGGGAGAGACCTGGGGCTTGCATAGAATGAACTGGGCTTAGGCTCACTTGTATATGCTCAAAGCAAAAAGAAAGACAAAGAAAACAGAAAACCATTTTTGAACAACAGATTTCATCTTACAGCTCCACCCACCAAAAGCTTTGACATGAAGCTTCTCTACAGTCAGCCCCTGTGTGTCTGGGGAACCAAATAGGATCTCATAAAGTAGCTATTTTCTGCAAGGGCTGTAAACCTGTATTTTGAGTTTTTACAAGATCCCATCCAGGACTTCCAATCGCCAGCATGCTCATGGAGAAGCTGAGTGGAATGTGGTGGAAAGAGAGCCACGTGTGCTCAGGACCTGGGGAACAACAAAGAGGACACAGCACCCAGCCCAGCCAGGTGTGGCCCCAGGGACAGCTGACACCCACACTCGCCTGCACTTGACTGCCACTCCTGGGCCCAGCTCACCAGCTGGCCTCCATTCACCTCGACCCCAGGGTTTCCCTGCTCCACAGTCTCAAATACTTCTCTTGGTTTTGCTCTAATAACTGTAAAGGAAGGGAGAGAAAGAGAAGGAGAGAACAGAAGAAGGGAAGTGAGGGGAAAGAGAGATGGGATGGAGGTGAAAATGAAGGAGGGACAGGAAGGGAGGGATCAGAAGATAGAACGAAAGGCTTCAGAGTAAAGTCTCCTGACACCATCTGTGCATGTGTGTCTGTACATGTGTACACATGCGTTACATGGACGTGTGTCTGTACATGTGTTACATGTGTGTGGAGAGTCAAAGACAACATTGGGTGCTGTTCCTCAGGCACCATCCTCCTGTCCCCTGTTCTTTCTTTTTGAGGTAGGGTCTCTCACTGACCTGGAACTTGACAAGCAGGCAGGTTGCAGGCCAGTGAGCCCTGGGGATCTGCCTGTTTTTTCCCTTTGTATGCTGGATTACAATGCATTCACCAAATGCCTGGCTTTACTTTTTTTTTTTTCTTACATGGGTCTGGGACTCAAATTCAGGCCCTCAAAAATGCGAGGCAGATGCTTATCTGACTGAGCCACCTCCCAGCCCTGAGATTACCCAATTTAGCCACAGTTTATTGACTTAGCAATGCACTCTCTGCTCCCCCTTGTTCCTGGGGGGGGGGGGGCTCTGCACATTAGTGCTGAGACTTGTTTATTTTCTCTTTCTGCTCAAGCTTACATACCATTGAGCTCTTCACGAACATTCCTGCCTAAGATTAGTAAAGTTCCAATTACTTTGGGGTTTATTGTGGAGGAAAGTTTTTGGTTTACAAGACAGAAACTGGAATAGGAGAGCTCAGAAGATGGAATCAACTTCTCATAAGCTTAGATTGTCTCTGGACTGGTCATCTGGGATTGGTCAGTTTTGTAATGTTCATCCATTGTGAAGCATGTTTTAAATAATGAGTACTTTTTGTTTAAATGGAGAAGGGTCTTTTGCTAGAGAAACATGGTCAAATTGACACCACATGCTAATTTCTATCTCACTTGAACCCTGGGCTTCTTGGCGTGTCCTGCCAGCCAATCCCTGTGACTAGTGCGCACACAGGTTTTCAGTATCTCATGCAAACCCATCCTCAGTGAGGAGGCTTTTAGTAATAATGGAGTTGAGAAGTAGACCTGGGAATCAATTTTTTTTTATTTTGTCTTTTCAAGACAGGGTCTCCCTGTAGCCCCAGTGGGCCTGGAACTCACTCCGTAGACCAGACTGACCTTGAACTCACAGAGATCCACCTGCCTCTGCCTCCTGAGTGCTAGGATTAAAGGCATGTGCCACCATGTCCATCTGGGAATCAAATTTTTATAAGGTTGAGGCTGCTGGGATTCTGGGTCTAGAAGTTGGGAAAATCAGGACATCACCAAAAGCACAACGGAGCATCTGAACTCCTGGATAAGGATATAGATTTTAAAAATCTAGTACTTACAGACAATTTAGGAGGTCGCTCTGCTCTAAAATTAGCAAGTCCTCAGGAAAGAAGAATATAGGTTGGCTAGGCTGCTTGAGTCCCATTTTCTTTCATTTTATTTTTGCATAAAAGAATATTCCCTTGCACTCACCTATCTAGGTTGCTCCTCTATGCAGTACAATATTCCATTCTTGGAAACATTTTAGTTCTGCCCAACATCAAACAATGCCACCAAATAAGATGATAAATGTGAACGAGGCCTTTCATAAAAGCATCTGTCAGGCACTCCTGTGATAATTTCCTAAATCGAATTTTCTCACTCCGTTTTTGATCTTGTCACTCAAGCAACATGGATATGTCGCTAGAAATGCAGTCCTTATTTTGGCAACAAAACCATAGGAAATAAATCTTTCTATGGGCATCTGTAAATCTGTGGAAATTTTCTTGAACACAGACATAAAATCTGTATCTTATGTGGGTCAGTCTTTAATTGGGAGACACGACTAATGAACTCTGGGTGTTTAATAGATAGATACTAGTGACTTCAAACTCTGTGTCTGCAATTTCCCTCCATGGGTGAATTGGATTTTTTTTTTTTTTTTTTTTTTTTGAGACAGGGTCTCTCTGNCTTGGGGGGTGTGGGGGAGCAGGGAGGCGTTGGGGGGGGGGTGGGGTGGAGGGGGGTGTTGGGTTCTCAATCACCCTTAAACCAACTGTGAAACATTACTTAAAGTGATGTGGATCGCCTCAGCCATATCTATGCATTTTTGGAACTCGAAAACAAAGAGCAAAACCGAAAGAGATCTCCTGAACTGGGACAGAAGGAGGGTTTCTTCACTTCAGCTCCTGTCCGCTTCTCAAGTCTTCCCGGGCCTTTCCCCCCCTTTCTTCATATATCTTGAATCAGTGAGAAAGAGGGAGAGAGAGTCCCGGCACGCAGGAAGCAGGACTAAGAACCTGCTATAAAATAGAACTCTTCCTGATATCTTGAGGACTTCAGTAAAAAAAAAAAAAAAAAAAAAAACAAAAAGATTAGTATAGTCAGGAGGTGCTTCCCATTAGGAGAGTTTATCGAGGAAAAGAGGAAGAAAAAAGAGGGGGGAAAGAAGGTGGGGGGGGGGGCAAAAGGGTGGAAAGGGAACGGAAAGGGGGGGGGGGCCGAAATATCGGTTGAGGGTTCTAACTAGTGTCCAAATCCCTTGCTTCCATGTAAGACAGAAAGGTCAAACTTGGTTATTGCATTTACCACATTTATGAATTGTCTGGTTCGGTTCTTTTTTTGATGTGTTTCTTTTGTTATTTTTGTTTGTTGTTTTTGGTGTTTTTTTTTTTAATTAAAAAAAATGGAGGAAAGAGGGAAGAGGGGCAATAGAATACAGCAAAGAAAAGGAAGCAAAATGGCCGGGCGGGGGGGGGAGGATAGCGGCGGGGAATGAGTAGAGAAGTGAAGGATGCAAAGAGGAAACCGCGGCGTGACCTGGAAGGCTTAGGGGAAAAAAAATGAAAAGGGGGGGAGAATGTGGGAAAGACTGGGGGAAAAAGCCGAAGGGGGGAAAAGGAGAAGAAAAGAGGCGAAGGGGAGGGGGCGGCACAAACAGGGGGGGCTCTGGGGGGGGTCGGGGGCGACCGAGAAAGGAGGCGGGGGGAGGCTGGGTAAAAAAGAAGGAGAAGAAGGGAAAGGGGGTAGTACAGTAGAGGGGGGGGGGGGGGTGAAAAATTAATCGAGGGAGGGGAGGGGGGAGATATATAGACGAAGGGGGGAGAACAAGTGGAGACAAGAAAAAGAAAAAAAAAGAAAGAAGTAAAAGAAGGGAGGAGGGATAAAGACAAAGGGGAAAGGGGGGGAGGAAGAAAAGAGGGAGAAATGACGGCGTAGGGCAAAGATGTTGTAGTTTCAAATGTACTGCGCAGTGTTGTTGCGGGGACACAAGGATATAGCTCCAAGAGCCTGCCGTCCTCCCCTGAGAGTTCGTATTCTCGTCATACTCGGGTTCCCTCATCTTAATGAGCTAGTCCTGTGCCCATCACGATTAATGCCTGCACAGCACTGTGGTTTTTCTTGCCAGAAAGATTGGCCGAAATAAAGCTGTGGCTAAAATTATTGATTGGAATGTCTAGGTACAGGGACTCTGATAGAAGAACCCATCACATTTACAGATGTTGGCCATTTAATAACATCTTATCAGTATGCAAGGTCAGGCTCCAGAGATACCCAGGGACTAAACATTTGTTTAGTGTTAGCGATTTTTACTACTTTTGACAAGTACTTCTTCCTCTTTTTTGTCACAGATCCGTGTTCCGCCTCCCCCATCTGCTATCCAATGTCTCTTCTCACTTTCTTCTCTGGACCATGATTTTTTTTTTTTCCTTTACGCGACTACGGTCGAGGTCCCGCCGGTTTCTCTCCTCCCCACGCCCTTCGACGGGCCGGTGTCCACGCCCGTGCGCCGATGTTCCTCCCGCCCGCTCTGCTAGCAAAGAACTGCGTGCGTGGCGTAAAGGGCTCCTCTCAGCACAACGCTCCCCCCGCAGTGCGGTCTTGCTTGACCGGTGCCCGAGAAGGGCTTCATAAAAGAGAGTCAGAAAGAGAAAGAAGCAAGCAATGCAAAGGTGCGAGTCCAGTTTCAGATACCTACCACTTTCTAAGGCCAGGCTTACATACTGTGCTGAAGTGAGTCTAACTCAGCAAACTACTGTTCATTATCCACCAAGTGCCTGGTGTGATGTTTAACCAGCAAGGCTGTCAGCCCCTTTTCTTCTTCCTCCGCTTTCCCTGGCTGTGAAAGTCAAGATGGAAGGAGGGCGTGGCGATCAAAAGATCTCGACCCAGGCGAGCAGAGCCCCCCACAAATGAGGGGGAGAGTCGAGGCCGGGCAGGCGCGGGGGGGACAAGGGGGACACACACGCACACTGCGCGCAGCAAAACAGAAAAAAAAAACACCAAATAAAACACCAAACACCACACACATTCACAATCACCACACACAAGAGGTGCCACCCGCGAGAAAGGTTTGCAAGGAAAGCGAGAACAGATAAGGTATAGCCCTTGTAAAAAAAGAGAGAAAAGCCAGCCCAGTCCCGCAGCAAATCTTCCCGAAATGTCCTGTTAGACTACCAAGGCAAGAAGATTGTGCCACTCAAGCAGGTGCGCAACTGGAGCACACACCGTTGAGCCCGCCTCCGGTGACTTGAAGCACAGCAGATCTAATCCTCATGTGAGATCAAGGCCAGCTCTGGCTACATAGAAAAAGTTTCAGGAATGCTGGGGCTAAGTTTTTTTGAGACAGGGTCTCTCTGTAGCCCCAGCTCACCTGAAATTTCCTATGTAAACCAAGCTGCCTTGATCTCACAGAGATCTAGATCTGGCTGCTTCAGTCACCGGAGTGCTGGGATCAAAGGTGTGTGCCATTGCACCTGCTTGAGTTGGAAATATTTTATGTGGCTAACAGACATTTCGGGAGATTTGCTGCGGGGACTGGGCTGGCTTTCTCTCATTGTTTTTACAGGCTATAACTTATTCTGTCCTTTCATGGCAACCTTTCTCAGGGTGGCACAGATTGTGTGTGTGTGAATGTGTGTGTGTGTGTGTGTGTGTGTGCGTGTGTGTGTGTGTGTGTGCGCGCATGTGCGTGTGTGTCCACTATTGTAACCCCTGACCTGCCATGGCCAGAATATCAACATCTTTGGCTCTAGGACGGAGGGATCTTTTGATCGCCAAGAACTCATCAAATCTTGAATTCAAATGGAAATGAGTCAGAAGAAAATGTGGCTAATCTTTCTTTTAAACATCACACCAGGCACTTGGTGGATAATGAACAGTAGTTTGCTGAGTTAGACTCACTTCAACACAGTATGTAAGCCTGGCCTTAGAAAGTGGTAGGTATCTGAACTGGACTCCCACCTTTGCATTCTTGCTTCTTTCCTTTTAGACTCTCTATTCTAGAAGCCCTTATCCGGCACCTGTACAATACAAGACTGCGGGGAGCTTTGTGCTAGAATGAGCTACTCCACTAGAGTTCTTTGCTCCTCAGCGTTTCTGGTGAACACGTCTTCTTTGTTACACCTCTTCCTTCTTCTTATAGAAACCTTCGTGTTACCTCTACCTTATCTCTTAAAGAAAAACAAAAACTGGTCCCAGGAATGGAAGCCTTTGCTCTCAGATGGGATGGACCCCTTGCTTTACCAAGCCCAACTGCAGAATAGTACTGTCTCAAAGTAAACATGCTAACACTAACATGTTAGTCCCTGGGTATTCTCTGGAGCCTGCCCTTGCAAACTGATAAATGTTATAAATGGAAATCTGAAATGTGATGGGTCTTCTATCAGTCTGACCTAACATATCAGTAATTTAGCAACAGCTTTCATTGGAAATGTTCTTGGCAAGGAAAACCACAGTTGGGTGCAGGCATTACATCAGAATAGTAAAAAGAGAATAGGAACTGAGGAAGAGTAGGAAATAAGTATGGGGGACGGAAGGGCTTGGCAGATGATGTGCCCCGAAAACACTGCGCAGACAGTTAACTCACATGGTGCAAACTCCCGTAGTTCAACATGCTTATCATTGAACAACTTTCAAGGTTGGTTCAAGGAACCACAGGCTTTGCGCTTTTTTTTTTTTTTTGGTCTTTTTGAGACAGGGTCTCCCTGTAGCTCTGGCTGTCCTAGAACTCACACCAGGCTGGCCTTGAACTCACAAAGATCTGCCTGCCTCTGCCTCTCAAGTGCTAGGATAATATTTTCTTCTCTGTTGAAAAAAAAAAAAAGCCTCTTTGACCTTCAGCCATGGGATTATCCCACTTTGATGTGAATGCATTAAACATTAACGATCTTACCATGTTACTCTTCTAGGCCAAATCTTATTAGCATTTAGTTCTGACATTGGTTCTTGCTGGTGAATTATTTTAAAAATTTAATTGTCTTAGGTTGTGTGATAAAAATCACCCAGTCACATAATGGAAGTTATTAAAGGCTTTTGAAGATTTGAAATAGGCAGAACCAGTACAAAAGGCTCTTTGCTTCTGTTTTACTTTCATTAAAATGTTTTCTGGAGCAAAAGAAACCCCAAACAAACAAACAAACAAACAAAAAACAACAAAAAAGAACCACAGACAATTCATAATGTGGTAAATGCAACAAGTTTGACATTGCTGTCTACATGAAGCAAGGATTGACACTGTTAGAACCTCAAAGATAATGTCCCCAAAGTCCAGGCCATTGGAACCTGTTGACCAAAGCTAGTTATCAAAAGTCTTTTGAGATTTTAATGATAAACTCTCCTAAATGGAAACTCTCCTAAAATAATCTTTTTTTTTTTTTTTTTTTTTACTGAAGTCCTCAAGATATCAGGAAGAGTTCTATTTTATAGCAGGTTCTTAGTCCTGCTTCCTTCTTGCCTGGGACTCTCTCCTCCCTCTTTCTCACTGATTCAGCTTCTCTGAAGCCCTTTTTGGCACGTGTAATACTTCTGACCTGACAGGAGCTGATGAGAAACCCTCTTATACTTCCAGTTCAGAGACCTCTTTCTTTTTCTCTTTTTCTATCAAAAATCTAGCATAGTGCTTAGGCGATCATATTCACTCAAGTAATGTTCACAGTTGGTTAATGTGATTTAGAATAAACATTTCAAGGAGATGGATGAGTCATCTGAATTTCTATGGTACGGGACATTTGAGTGGAAACATGGAGTGCCTTTGCTGGACTTCAAAAATTCTAATTTGTTGATGAAGTGAGAGTGAATTAATAGTTGCAGGTATGAGGGTCACATAACAGGAAGGTCATGTCTTTGGAGAGAGAAGATGGACAAGGGTTCATTGTGACCAGCCATGATCATGGGGCCACAGTCAAGTAAACTAAATCAATGTTTATGAAGGTGAGCTTTGGAGGAGTACCATGGAAGTGTGTGGGAGTGGAAGGAGGGCTTTAGGACTTGCTTCTTGAAAACAATTCTGAAGACTACATAGATATAACATCTCTCTATACTGCCTGATATTAAAATGCAAATACGTCATGCATGTACTTCACCAGATTGTGGCACGGTCCAGGACCCTGACAGGTAGAGGGCACAGAATATTCCCTATCTAGAACTTATTTGTGCTCAAAATGCAGAGCACAGGCCCAACAGGGCTGCTGGTTAGAAACTGGAAAGAGCCTCACCTGCTAGGACCCCACAGAGAAGGCCACTCTAATTACACTGTCTGCTCACTAGGGTTCTCTAGCTTGAATTCCATACCTTATTTTGTGTTTTCCTGAGAGTGAAACTTTTGTTTCAGGCTTCAGCTCAAATTTCTAATTCAGAAGAGCACATGTTTCCTGCTTTGCCACATTCTTCCTGTACCATAAAGCCCTTAATCTATGTTTCCAGGCAGTTAAATCATTCTCATTTCCAGAGCAAATCTCATAGCTCTTTAAAAAAAGCTATAATTGGTGGCTTTGCTGGAACCAGGGAAAATTAAAGAGAGAGGGCTTGAAGAACCCATGAGAAATTAATTTTCTGTGTCTGCCGATAGCTAGGATTTAGGGGACTTGTAAGGGCTGACTTTCATTCGATTTCTGATGGTGTGTGATAGGAACACTTCATTTTTTATCTCCCCAGGCTTCACGGTCTTGCTGAGGGATTGGCACTGGATCACAGCTGATTGAGTTGCTCTGAGGGAAGAAGGGAAATGTCCTTCCCCTGTGGGAGTGTCTTCTGCCTGACCTCTCTCCCAGGGCACAAGGTGAACCGGATCCTGGACCTACCTCTCAGCCTCTTCAGCCTCTGCTCCCGTCTCCTCCTCCTCACGACCAGCAGAAGCACAAAAAGCAGCAGGACCCCCACCAGGATGCAGGAGATGGTCACGAGGATCTTCAGCCCTTCGTTGGTCGTCAGCCCTTCTTCGCTTTGGACAACTGACTTAATGAGTGGAGGGATTGTACCTGAAAGCAGGGCCACGATGTTAGATGGCTATTAATGGCGACAGCATGGTGGAATTTTAGGGATGATGGGTTATTAACAGAACCACGCGGTGTGATCCAAGGGTGTCTGTGTGATGAAAAATGAAAGGAACTACTTCCTAGGTCTTTGCTGACTGGCTGTCTCCCTGACTCCCCCTTGGCTGGAACTTCCAACTCATTGTATAACACAGGTCTGTAAAGGATTCCATTTTGCAATGTGCTCTAGGGTGCAGACACCTGACGGTATGATGCTGGGGTTCTGGGCTTACAAAAGGCACATGAACTCATCTGAAATTCAATGCCCTCTGGACTGTCACTCATAGGTGCTATTGCTCAAGTCTGTTTGAAGAACTACGCGTGAAAGATGGAACAATAGGTAGAACGAAAAAATCGAAGATCTGAGGCACAGAGAGTGCGGCAAGTACATTGGCTCAAAGAAGATCAAACCACTTTCCTTTGCTTATTCTCTTGATTTTCATCCAAGCTGTACATCTACTTTTAAAACTCACATTCTAGGGTATAAGAGCTAGGGCCAACTTTTCAAAGGCTACATCTAGGTCCCTAAAACAATAAATTATCAACAAGGCATTTATAGCGCTTTATGAAATTCACATTATTTAGAATTGTAAGAAAACACAGAAGTAAAATAAATTCTAAGCTATTTTAAGATGCTTTGTACCATGAGGCTGAACACGAAGGGTACAGAGGTCTAAAAAGACGCCTGTGTTTTATGGGCCACCATCGTGCCATCCCACTTCATATATATATATATATATATATATATATATATATATATGAATGACACTCCATTCCCACTGTCTTCTCCCTGTAAAACAGGAACCAGAAATCTAGAGCTTTAGGAAAAAATAATGTAAAAATAATATTTTCCCCAGAGCAAAAGTGATTTGGATTGCATTTAGTAAGTGGAGCAGTGATAATACCACCCTCGGACTTCTTAGAGGCTTGAAGAGCCAAGAAGAGCACTCTCCTAACTTTACAGCGTCTCTGGCTAGAAACCCAAGTTTTCAAATACTGACTACAAGAAAGAAGCACAGAAGGGGCACCTGTGAGGCAGGATCTCCAAACAGGAGGGCAGGAGCACAAGGGGACAGGTCTGGCGAGGGCCATGGCAGGATAGAGTCAGGGAAGGAGGCAGAAGGGTTGGGAAACCGGCTGGTTTCAATACAAGGTTAATTTTTGTCTCAATGTTTATTTTTCTTAAAATGAAAGAAACCCTTCAGGCAGATGTGACAAAAGATATTAGAGCTGTAGATCCATGAGACGGGTTCAAAGAACTCTGTCAGCATTCTCAAGGCACTGTAAAAATATGTACTCTTATTTCTTAGCATTATGAAATTATTTCAGATTTAGGAGAACTGAATGTACCGCATGGAAGAGGCTTGTGATTTGTGATCCTGGCAAAATGAGAACAGTGCATGAAGTCTGAGTGTATTTGTGTCTGAGATCGCAATTTCAGATTCCCTGTGTGAACAGCTTCCGGCGTTGCGATCAGTTCCGAGCATACCATCCATATGTGGACCTCAACAAGCACTCAGCATCTGTTCCTACTGGAATGTAGCTCAGGGCTAGAGTGTACATATCACAGACCAACAATCCAGAGCTGGAAGTGCACTAAGTACCCAACTGGGCATGTGCTGGCAGAGGGCTCTGGTGAGGCCTTGACACTAAGCATTTGATGAATGCCACAGACCTTTGTTTCCTAAGAACAGAGAATTAAGCCCTCCTGGGGAGAAGCTTAGTTGTAAATGTAAGTCTGTCTGCACATGGCACCTTGAGCAAGGAATTCTTTAAAAACACTCACTAAAAACACTCATAAGCAAAGATGAATAAAAAACAGAGAGGTGAGGCCTTAAAGAAGCCTGGGCCCTTGAGAGGGAAGGCTGCTGTCCATGAGCCACAGTGATATTCTAGGTCTTAGGACACGTATGGCTGACCATGGGAGCTGGGGCCACTGCACCAGAAAGCCCCTCTGAGGCCCTTCCTGTAACCTGGGACTTGGCTGGAGATTTAAGAAGAGCCTTGTTCTGTCTGAGATGAACTTTGGAAACAACTATCTTAGACAGGGGACAGATGCAGGGAGGTGTCGCACAGCATGGCGGCAAAGAAGGAACAGTTCTGGGCCCAGAAGCACCGCAGTCCATCCTGAACAGCGGGGGATGGACGTGGAGGGTTGTGAGTGGAGCTAGCCCCCAGCTCCAAACGGTCTGATGAAGCACTGCCGTTTACCTAGAGAAGAGAGCACCTACTTCTATCAGTGCCACTCTGTCTGTGTGAGGCTGCAGAACTCAGCACCAAGGACTCCCTAAGTCCCATGAAATTAACGTCAACTTCACCGAGGTGGGCTTTGTTGATAGCAATAAGTAGCCTCTGAATGCAAAACTTTCAAGACACATCTTGGTTTTTAAATGTAAGTTGTGTGTGCGTGTGTGTGTGTGTGTGTGTGTGTGTGTGCAGGCATGCTGTAATCTCATGCTGTGTGTGTGTGTGTGTGTGTGTGTGCAGGCACGCTGTAATCTCGTGCATCATTCTTTGTCCCCCAGTGCTCCTGCTTCTTCTCAGACTAACATAACTTCTTCTTCATGGAAAACTGTTTTGCACATGCAGTTTAAGGGCTTAATGAGAGCAAAAAGAAAGTTGTTATGTGGATTGGGATGGGTGGGGGAGGGGTGGGAGACAACAAAAGCAGTGTTAGCACACAGTCATAGTGAAAGCAACAGAACCAAGAGGTAGAGTCCTTCAGCCCTGAGAGAGGCTCCTTCTGCATCAAGACTCCCCAGGAAGTTCCCGTTGGTCCTAAGCCCCTTTCTGCTGGCTACACAGTGATGTTCGCCCTGGTACAATGGACTAGGGAGAGGCAGCTGAGCGGCCCAAAGCTTAACGGGAACTGTGGGCACTGATCTGTCTGCAGTAAGGGTACATGTCCCACAGGGGAGGGGGCAGTGTACATGTGCACACCCTAGAGCCACAGACAGGAAAGCCACAAAGCCTGGAGCTTACTGCCATCGTAGTTCAACGTGGCGAAGTTGGCCTGCTTCTCCGCACAGCCGGCACTGTTGCACACCCGCATCTGTAGCTCGTACCACGTGGCTTCCTGCAGGTCGTAGAGGATGTAAGACTTGGAGAGGGAGGTCCGCTGAGCCGTGGTCCAGACTGTGGTCCCAAAGGGCCTGTACTCCAGTGTGAAGGAGGTGATGGGGCAGCCGCCATCATTCCAACCGATAAGGTTCAGCCTCACACGAGTGGTGTTGATGCTGGCGAAGAGCTCCTGCTCCTTGGAGAACTGGGGTTCTGTGAGGGAAGATATCCAAGGCATCATGTGAGTTCCCTGGATGGCCTTCTTCGTCTGGCCTAGGGGCTCAGACTAAGAATAGGTCATAGGCCATTCAACAACTTGTCCAGTATTCACAGAAGTCTTGTGGCAACACGCTTTCTCAGCTATTATGACCTAAACCCAAGTGGAATTGTTACTGATCGTAGAGTCTCTTAAGAACAGCAGTTTAAGCCAGGTGTGGTGGTGCACGCCTTTAATCCTAGCACTTGGGAGGCAGAGGCAGGCGGATCTTTGTGAGTTCAAGGCCAGCCTGGTCTACAGAGTGATTTCCAGGACAGCTGGGGCTACAGAGACCCTGTCTCAAAAAGACAAAAAAAAAAAGAACAGCAGTTTGTCCTGTAGTGGCTCACACACTGCCATGTGCAGGGCTGGACCATCCCCTCTGTTATGTGTGGACTTGACTACAGAGAAAACCAAACGGCATCTGGAAGTACTGACAGGTCCCCTTTACCATCCAAACACAGTAACAGGGCCCTCTACCCAACTGTGCAGACCACTTTATCCCCTAAATCCTCACCTTGATATCCAAAACCCAGGCACCAGCCCCCAATACTGCCTGTCTTCACCATCTGAGTCAATGCCCCCTGGTGGTGGGAGAACACACAAACATCTCTACAGAATCAGGAAGCTATGCCACCTCCTTCATTCTGCTATTCAGGGCTGAAGACCTAACTTCTGGGTGTCATTTTCCTGAGTTCATTTACTTGAAGGTCTACGCTTGTTTTATATAAAAACCCAATTGACACAGAAATGTTAACATGTTAATTAAATGTTAATCATTTCCTGTGTGAAAAACGAAGATCATGTGGCAATGTGAAAACTGTAGATTGGGGTGCAGAGTGGGGTGAGGGGGGACTATGAGAGCAGGCACCCAAGGAGAGTGAGGAAGACCAGCCCTACTCCATGACCATCTGGCTTGGGCCTGGGCATTTTGTGGGGTCAAATACTTGACTTCCAAGAGATGTTCTTCTTTGAACTTTAAGTGAAAGAATGAATAGGGACCCTGAACATTCTGGAAGGTTCAGTACCCTCTCTTATCATGCAGTCACATTTCTAGGCTTGCTCCAGGAATAAAAAAATGTTTAAATACATAAACCAACATATGACTGTTTGACAAAACTTTCACAATCCTAGCCCCTTCATGCTAGGAACCTAGAAACATGAGAAAAGTGTATTACCTTTCCCCAGCGTTTTGGCTTCTATGATCTCACTTATGCGTCCGGGTCCCACTCCGTTTTGAGCGGTTAGAGTGAATTTATACCATGTTCCACACTTCAGATTTTCCAAGCGGTAGGAACGTTCGCTCGGGCTTATGGGAAAGCTGCCCCACTGCTCGCTGTTGTCCTCGGAGTACTGCAGGATGTAGCCTGGGAGAAGCAGGAGACACATTCCCTTCAGCACACTCTGCCTCCCATGGAGCTGCCTGGCTGCTGGCATATTGAGGAGGTAACAGGATGGGTGGGCATTCTCCAGACCCAAATGTCTTTGGGAGAGAACACTTTAGCTCTTCCGGATTCCAGGTAGGGAGAGGGGCTGGGCTGGATCAGTGAGTGAGGCCATTGCTAGGGCAGCACTGCTGGGCAGCACAGAGGATGGAAACCACTCTTGCTCATCAACGTTGCCTCCATAGCAGACAGTAGGGGAGGAAGAATGAGCTGTTGATTCTTTCTGTTTCAGAGCCTGTGTTTGAATCCCTAGTTACAGACTGAAATGGAGCTTTTTTTGTAAGAGTCAAGGCTCAGGAAAAGGTTCTACTGGTAACAAGGACAGGAGGGAAGCAGGAGTCTCTGCCACCACCTTCTCTCTTCACATGACTGGGTCGACAGTCACAATCACAAGGGGAATTGGCCCCAAGTCCTGCAGCCATCCCAACACTGTTGTGCCCACCCGGGTCTCCTCAGGTGAACAGTTCATTTGACAATTCATCTATTCCATGACCATGCTCCTCTCCACTTCTACAACTACTCAGCCCTATTCCTACCAGGTGCTATTCTGAGTTCCTTGACCACATCACCTCATATAATGACACAAAATGGTGTTCTGGTCCTGCAGAGCTCCAGAGAAGATGAACAGGGGAGGCGCCACATCAGTCTACACCCTGCTTCTTGCTCTGGGTCCCTGAAACTCTTCCTTCTTAGGTCTTCATCACTGTTACCCACAGACATGCTTCAGGGGTCAGATGGGTGGTCTATGTGATATCTGTTGTCTCCTAAACTTGGAGTCTGCCTTGCACTGCTCTCCTGGCCCCAGTGGACGAGGATCCTCTGACCCTCCACTTTTGACACTGACAAAGCACTCTTCTCTTCCACACTCATCCACACTCAGAGGCTCAGCACCCAATCCAGTGCCATCCGGGGCTTCCTCAGGTGGCATCCACTGCTGCCTCCTCCGCCCATCCTTTCATCAATCTTCCTCAGGCCTTGGGTCCTTCAGGCTGCTCTGGCTCCTAGAGCCATAGAGCCCCTCCTTGCTGGTCCCCTTGTGCCTGCCTTTGTGTTTGTGAGTCCTTCAGTGCTCTGCCAATCCCCGACAGAGGTGCCTGGCCACCAGGCTCCACTCTAACACCCCAACCTCACACCAGCTGGCTTGCATCCTGGAGTCTGCGCTCTGTTCCTGGCTCCTACCACCCAGGCCACTCTATCCATAAGTGACGTGGCTCCCTGTCCCCTGTCCCTTGATGACAACTGTACCCCTCCATTCGGGTGCTCAATTTAGAATGCTTTCTGATGCCAGTAGCTTCTGTCACATCCAGGGATGCCCCGAAGTTTCATGGGACACCTGTCTTAGAACCTCTCCATCAATCAAACCGGCTGGTCTCTAAACCTTCCATGCTGTCACCTACATGGTTCTCTCTCAAACTCTCATGCTAACAAAATTCAAGCCGTTTCTTTAGAGTCTAGATTCTGTGTCCCTTGAGCCTAATTTACTTTCTCTCAGAGTGTTCTTTCCCTCCCATTAGACCATCTGGGGCAGGAGTGTCGTTGCCCTAACTTCGCACCCTTGTCACAAACTTCAGTGACCTGTGTTCCTCTCGTCTTCCTAGCTGCCCAGCATCACTTGGGAATGTTGTAATAATTATGACCACTGCAATTTGTGCTGCGTATGTGCAGCTAGGTCCTGGCATATGCAGCAATATGTGCTGCAGCTGGGTCCTGGCAGCCGCTTGGCGGTGACTTTATTCGTCTGTTAATGAGTCCCTGCGCTTTGCACACGACAGCTGTAGCAGAGCTGTCCCACGCTCCTCAAACCCACAGATACAGCCTCACCCCTAATCAGCAGCTATTTTTTAACAAGTCACCTCACCTTTTACTTTCCTACAAAAATAAAGGGAAGCTTCCCCCTTCAGCCAATATCTGACAACTGGCTCTTGGTGAAAGAGAAGTCCTGCCTGGTAGCACTGCTGATTCTGAGATGTGTGACTATTCTCAGTGTGGCTGAGGTGTGTGTGAAGCGTAGAGGAGGTGGGACAGCATGCTGAGCTAGCTTCACTGTCCAGCTTCCCCATCCTCCTAGCTGTCTCCTCAGCCACCCCCTCCCCTGCCTTTGAAGCCCAACCCTCATCCTCTCTCCCCTGCTCCATGACCTCTTTGGTGACTTCACCTTCATTCCCGCACAGCCGCTCTTTCTATGGATGAGCTCCCTTTCCTTACCCATGGGTTACTAGGTCTAAGTGCCAAGGCTTTTGTGAATAGGTTATTTCCTCTCCAAACTATCTGGACCCTTTAGTGCTTACAGCCATACAGGTCAGAACAGTAACTTGTGACTTGAAGGGCTGATATGATGCCTACAAAATTGGGGGAGAATACCCTAACCCATAATGGTGACTTGATGAAGATGTCACAATTATTTTGATGTAATGTTTTTCTCACATGATGCTGAGGAGGGAAGCACAGGTTATCAAAGGTGGTAACTAGTGAGACCAGTGTGGTTATTAATGCAGAAAATTAGATAGTGTAGTAAAGGGTCAAGGCTGGACTAAGGGTCTTCCTAAAGAAGCAGGAATTCTCCTCTCCTCATCTCGCTTCCACCCTCTCCTTTCCTTTCCTCCTTTCTTTTTCATTTCACCTCATTTGTTAATACTTAGACAAGATGCACCAGATAGTTTTATAAATAATGAGACTTCTTGGGTGAATGCCCGAAGTTTCCACAAACACTATAAACGTAGATATATGATTTCTTGCAAAGGCAATAGGAAAATTGATTTTATGGTGGGCTTGGGAGAGTGACCATCACAGAACAGCTACTTCATGAAGACGCGTCACCTGCTGGGCAGGTGGGCAACATGCGAACTAGGGCTGGTGGGTGGCCATCTCATACCTCTGATGGAGCTGCCTCCATTGTCACCAGGAAGCCAGGAGAGGGTGATAGAGGAGGATGTGGTTTTGGAGACTGTGAGCCGAGGCTGATCTGGTGGAACTAGAGAGGAAACAGTTTGGAGAAAACAAGAATTAGTTTTTCACATTTTCAATCCTCTGTAACAGTCATTTACCAAATCATTTTTAACAGCCATTGATTAAATATGTGTTTGAGGTTGCCAAAATATGCAATTCACTTCTGTCAAAATGTCTGCTTCATTGATATCCCAGGCTAAAGAGACAGAGCAGAATGAATCTATTATTTAAAGGAAATTCAACCACATTTCTACTTGGGTTTATGTCTAATTCATTTCCTTCACCATTCCTTGAATTGCTAAGTTGTTCATCACTAATTGAAATCTTAAAACTTACCAGGGATACAGGCACTATTTTTTTCTGAATTTCAGCCAGGAAATTCAAGTGAAAAAGATAAATGCTGTCCATAGCAGCTCTGCTTTCCCCAAGAAAGGGAGGGAAGAAGCAAATAATGGGAAAAATAGTCATAAAAATTCACAGTCTTTAAACTGCTCCTCTAACACACAGAGTGCACACACACACACACACACGCAAGTGCATGGATCCACACATACATACACAAACACACACATGTATACATGCACACATGCACATCCGTATACACACACAGCTCTGAAAACCAAAATTGTTGCAGTAAACCTGACCTTCATATTCAGTTTGAGGGACAAACTTATGGCCTTAATGTAATCCTGAATATGAATGAAAGTCAAAACCAGATTATCTAAAATTTAGAGAGAGTATCAGGTAAAATGCTCTTCTTTCCCCATGTGAGAGCAAGAAGCTGCAATGTTGATCCAAAGGCCTAAAACACTGGCCCATCTCTTAAGAATCATAATATAATGTTAGCTTTCAAAATGCCCTGGAACTCACCTGACTTCAATTAACTAGAAATTCAAGATTGATTTTGCAGTACTTTTAGAATGTACAGTTCTTCTCCTCCCTTCCCATCCCATCCCACAGAGGAGAGTATTGATTTTATTTTTATATGCTGTAATCTATTAATATGACAACATCCGAATCCAAAGATGCCTACGCTTTGATTTTTCTTCTAATAAGATATCCTCATGCAACTAAATTTGAACCCAATCAATAGCAGTTTGGGTTCAGCATCTAATTTTAACACACCAATCTCTGGAGACAGTTGTGCACATTTTTTATATAGCATTAGATGATTAGATATCCTGCATGGAATACAAAGTTAAGTCGTATAACAATAGCCTTAGAGTTCAATTAGTAAATTTATACAATATTGAGAGAACAATACACATAAATTCACTAATTGAAACTCTAAGCCTATTGTTATACAACCTAACTTTGTATTTGCTGCAAGACATTTATTTGTTTATCAACGTAATTAGCAGACATAGAAGATCACAATCAGACTTGTTTTCCCATGTGCTTTCTGGGCGACATAGACATATGTAAAGAGTGCAATTAGTAGACATTATTGACAAAAACTTCTTCAGAGATATTCAGATAAAACAAGAGATTAGGCATGTTATAGGCAAAAAATATTCTTCTTTGTATCATTTCTGGGATTGTGAACATTTTTATTTTCTTTGATTCACTCAATTATATTTTCCAAAATGAACACAATATTTTCTAATGTGAAAATAGCAATTAGCTCTTCATAAAGGCCAATTTTCAAATCAGCTCAAATTTACTTTTTGCATGCAAAGCAAACATACAGAAAGGTATTCAGGACATTCCCCAGCTTGGTACCTTGCACTTGTAAATTTAAAATGATCTCATCAGATCCCCAGTTGTTATTGGCGATACAGCTGTAGTAGCCTGAGTCCTCTGCCTTTACCGTGCGGATAACAAAGCTCCCGTTGCTGAAGATGCTCCTGCGCCCATCAACTGTCACTAGGCTGGGTGTCCCGTTACTACCTCACAGGAAGAAAAATGCACAGATTAAACAGATTACAACCCACATTAGCTGAAGCTGGCAAGAGGCATCAAGCCTCTGGAGCGAGCAAATGACACGCCGCAACCTCAATATTTCTGTTTTGCAATACAAAATAAGTATGGTGTGATTCTATGACCCACATCTCCCAACAGCTGACTGTTTCTTTGTAAGAACTGCTGTTGAAGACTAGACCCTATTGTCAAAAGCCTGGATTTTGGCTCTTCCAGGAGTCAAGCATTCATCCATGACTGTCCTACCCTGAGACAGCTGTCTTTCTTCCATCATGAAGGCTGTGGAGACTTCCTTTTTGTGGCAATGTGAGAATCCCTCCTGTGGCAGAAGTGCCAGTTTGACCAAATCATGAAGGAAAACTAAATTTTGTGATCTCTTTTAGGTGCACTTACGATCAATATTTTCAATTAACTTGATGTACATGTTTGATTGCCCCCTAACGGCATCAAGTTGACTGTCCTGTGAAGAATTTTGTCCTCATCTCAGACACAGCTGTGGTGGCAGATTGTCCAGTTGGCCCAGTAGAAAGCCAGCTTGGTCCACAGAGCTTATGAATTTGCTTTGGATTAACCAACTTTAAATGCAAAGAGAAAATTGCTCACTGGACCCAATCCATTATTTCAAAAGTTTGTGCTTTTAAGAGCTTTTGTTTGAAAATAGGCACACTTCTGAATTCATTATATCAAATCTCTGTGCTCATTAGCGAATGTTCAGCCCTCTATTTATATCTTAATTTCTTCCTCTGCATAGAGATAAAGCACTTTTAAAGACATATGGACAGAACACATCCCACCTGCTTTCCCTTCTATCATGACTTTAATCTTTCAGCTTCTTTATTAGAAAATCCTAAGGTGCTCCATTTCTTTTTCTGCAGACAGGTCTTGCTATGCAGCCCAACAGACTGGCCTCAAACTGGCAATGCTCTTGTGGTCTCTTGAGATCTGGGATTACAAGGAACTGCATTCTTTTTTAAATTCTAAAAATATTTTATTTATTATTTTTAGTTTATGTGTATGGGTATACTGCCTGCATGTATATAAGTGTGTCCATGTTGTGCTATGCCCAGTGAGGTCAGAAGAAGGTATCAGATCCCCTGGAACTGGAGTTACAGATGGTTGTTAGCCAACATGTGGGTGCTAGGAACTGAACCTGAGTCCTCTGCAAGAGTAGCCAGTGCTCTTGATGACTGAGCCACCTCTCTAGCCCCTCTTCTATAAATGTTTAATTATGTGTATATGTGTGCATCTCAATATGGGTTTGTGCACACGGCTTCAGTGCCCCCAGAGGCTAAAGGCTTTGGATACTCTGGAGCTAGAGTTATGGGCAGTTGTGAGCTGTGTGACATCAGTGCTGGGAATGAATTCAGATCCTCTATAAGAGCATTATAAGCTCTTAATCACTGAGTCATCCTTTCAGCCCTGGACTCCATTTTTTAAAAGTTATTTCTCAGAGCAGGTGAACTAGGTTACATGGTCCATTAGTTATGAAGAAGAGATAGTTGTTAAGCCTCATGATAACTTACCCACCCATCTCTGTTCCAGGTACGGCAGAGCATAATCCCACACTGACTGTTTGGATTGGTTTGCCTCCTTTCCTATCAAACATTCTCATGTATTTCAAGGCCTGGATTTATAGATGACCAACACAGTTGATCAAAACTGAATGCCTAGAAGCAACTTCTGATGAAGGTGGAGGGCCCAAAGGTAGGTTCCAGCTGCAATTCCTGCCTCTTCTCAGAAGAATGCTGGTTTTCCTGAGCTTCTATTAATATACATGAAGTTGGGGCTGGGATGTAGCTGGGTTAGAGAATGCTTGCTTAGGGCTGTGGTGGTGCATGTTATAATCCCAGCGCTAGGGAGGTAGACACAGGAGGATTAGGAGTTCAAGGTCATTCTCAACTACGCAGTGAGTTTGAGGCCAGCTTGAGGTCCATGCAACTTTGGTTACACACACACACACACACACACACACACACAGTCAGACACACAGACACACAGATACACACATACACACACAGACAGACACACACACAGACACACACACACACACACACAACCACTAGACACAAGTCTGACTGGCTGAGGGTTCACTAAGGCACACATTGGGTTACTGGTTACCTGTCTTTCATCCACTTTACTGCAGGTGAAGGATCCCCAACAGCTTTACAGGGCAAGACAATGTCTTTCATCCATGGAGTCGTCACCGTTCCACTGAAGGTTAGGATTCGTGCAGGAGCTAGAACACCAAGGACAGACTCATTTATAGAGCCAAGGTGACCTTCCCCAAAAGAGCAACACCCCTCAAATGGCTAGAGAAGCCAGTTACCATTGTGGCCATCAGTGCTATTCTCTAGTGTCTGGGTTATGAGGGATTCTTCTGTAAAAACATACGCATGGCTGAAAATCCCCATTGTAGCATTTTTTCTTCTATTAACTAAATATGAGCAGTCGAAATTAAATATCCAGAGCTTTATAAGCCAAGCAACTCCAAGCTGTGTTTTCTATGAGCTCAATTATTTTTCAAAACACCTTATGAAGCTATTTCTCTCAGCACCAAAACTGCACATTAAAATATACTTTTAATATCTGAAAGAATCAATGATGGAAAACAGAAAGCCCAACAGACAGGAAGAAGTAAAGCAGGGCAACGGCTAGTTATCGATGCATGGCGCACTGCCCGCTTACCCATACCGGCTGGATCATACACCCCCCACACACACATACACACACACACACACACACACACTAAGGAGAATGAAAAGTTCAGAGCTGCCACCATTTGGCTTCGGACAGTGATTCTGAAAACAAAGCAGGAAGTTCTTTCAGGAGCATAGTGTCCTGGTGTAGCCCCAGGAGTTAGAAACCAAAATATCCAGGTGACCCTGTCTGGAGGTCTCCTTGAAGAACAGACAACAGTGACAGATTCCTAGTGTCACTACCGCATGTGAGTCACAGGATGGGCAGCGACACCACATTGTAATTCCTGCAAACACAGGAACTTCCCCTCTCCATCCACGGTCACCATTTTCTAGTGCAAAAATCGGCTGCTCTCTGGTTTTAGCCAACATGCTTGGACATGCCTTAGAGGTGGAGGACATAGAACAGAGGAGCCCAGCCTTCCAGCAGGACTGCCACCTGGCTAGATCCCTAGACATGGAAAATCACACATGGAAAGACTCAGTTCTCCTGTCACTCTGCTGGAACCCTTGCAGAGGGGTTCACATGGACAGGAGGAGGGGGGCGCAGCCAGGCCCTGGAGTCTCAGGGAAGGAAGAGTTCCTGGAACAAGCAGGAAAGGAGCCCCCCCCCCGCCCCCCGCTGGCACAGCACATCAACATATCATCGCCACCTGCCAAACCTGCTCTTGTAAATAGCTCTTGGAAGAGCAATTCAGGCAGTCCCTACTCCAGCCTCTCAGAACTGTCCTTTATTTGTAGGGGACTCTCCTTAGCCACGGAAGGGAGACCATGAAGCTTTTGAATGATCCTCCACTTTAAGAGGCAGTTTACATCCAAACTCAGAATCTAAGCATATATTTATATTGCTGGAAACCAAGTAACACAAATGAACATGCAACCTAACATATTCTACTTTCCTCTTCTAGCTTAATCTAGTCTGAGGATAGTTTGCTCTGTTCCACTGTAGTTCTGCCCTGGGATTATTCCAGGAGTCAGCATTTTCTTGTTTTTAATATTTCATTATTTTATTTTATGTGTATGAGAGTATTTCCTGCTTGTGTGTAAGTGCACCCCTACCCTACAATTGCCCTCAGAGGTCAGAAGAGGGCACTGGATCCCCCAGAACTGGAGTCACTTGTTAGCCACCATGTGGGTCCTGGGAATCAAACCCAGGTCTTCTGCAAGAGTAGCCAGTGCTCTTAGCCGCTGAGCCATCTTGCCAGCCCAGAACCAGCACTTTCAAAAGCCTAGAGCTTCTCCACTTTAGGCCCAATAGCCCTCTCTCTAAAGCTAAAACCATGTTCAAGGGAGCTGGAGTTCAGAGCCTCTCCTGACATTCTCTGACTGAGCTAGAGAAACTACCCGATCTGTGGCTCTCAACCTGGAACAGGACAAAGAATCGCCTATCTAAGGAAAATGCAGACTCCCACTGGCCTCGTGGGCTCACGGTGATGTGGTAGCTTCAGGGAGTCTTTGACAAGCACCCCGGGTGATTCTGGTGAGAAGCCCTGCACAATGATGTCCCTCCTGCCCTTTACTGTTCTTAGGCTGTGGCCACTCTCTACACCCTCTGCTCTGGCTGCTCCCCAGGATGGGACTCCTGCAGAACAGGCACCATGTTTCCACCCTTGCTTCTTCCCCTGAAACAGCAGGCCTCTGCCACCCAGATCTGCTTTTTGGCCATGCTTCCTGTTGATGGACTGTTTGTGCCTCTCTCTACCTCCCACAACTACACCAAAGTCTGCACCGATGTCCTCTGCTTGGGGCTTCCTGTGTCTCCAGGTTGGACCTTAATGGCCTGCTGTGCAACCTCAGCACCCAGGAGAGGACACAGGCAGGGGATCAGAAGTTTGGGGTCATCCTCCAATTACTCCCACTAGTGAGTTCAAGCCAGTATCCTAGGATATACAGTACTCTGACTAAAAAGAAGTTGGGGGTGGGGGTCGTGTGGAGTAGAAGACGAGGAAGAGGAGAAGGAAGAAGAGCACTCCTCTGTGGAGTCGGCATTAGTGGTCCTGCCCTTCCTCGTTCTTTGGGTTGTCCCTGTTCCTGTCTTCCTCAGAGCTGGTCCTGAACCTTCCCCTCTTGCAGCTCTGCACAACCTCCGGAAGATGATTTCATTCTTCTCCTGAGAGTTAGGGATGTCAGAATGCTGACTCCACTGTGCTTCTCTCCACAGCTGGGCATCTCTGGAGGCCACGGGGATGGCCCCTTTGCTGATACAGCTCTCTCATCCCCCACCCCACATCTCATCTTTCAAAATCTCCTTCTTCCACAGTCTTTCTCTTCAACAAATGGAACCACCACGTATAACCTGTGCTAGACTTAGGGAGTTCATCCTGTGCTCTGTATCCCCACCTTCTCCCATGTCTGCACCTTGTCCCATCAGTGCTGGGTCCAGGCCTGCTTGTGACCTCCCTAGGATGAGTGAAGACATTCTGAAGAGAGGCCCTTGTGCCCCTCCCTTTGGGTGTCAGATGACTGAGGCCATAGACTCCAAGGACCTGGGATTTCCCCAGGAATCTCCTGGTGGAAAAAGAAAAGTCTGAAGTACTGGTGCTGGTCAGAAGAGGACCTTGATTCCAGGAAAGTACTTCATACAGTTCTAATAGCTTAGAAACCATAATAGTGGAGGCTGTGACAGGACAGCGATGGGCAGGACCACACCTTGCCAGGACTGCTTAGCTATGCAAGCCTCCATCAGGATAGGATCCCCCAAATGGACTTGAGAGAGAGTGAACCCTTGTATTTGCACTTCCCAATGAGCCCATATCACATAACTCTCTTTTCTCTCCTTTTCACTAAGACTTGTCTCTTTAACGGGAACACTGGAGCCAGGAGGCCAAGCCTCACTGTGGCTGCCAGGGCCCAGACTCTGATCCGAAAAACTCCACTTCTTCCACCTTCTCTGCCTCTGGGCTAGTCCAGGCTCCATGGGTGCTGGCTTTCCCTTCTTCCTGCTCTATCAGTTTTCCTGCCCTGATCTGTCTACAGCCCATTAATGATACAGAGATGGCTGTAGTCGTAGGAGCACAGCTTCAGTCGATAGAGCAATGCCTCGTTAGGGAGATATCCAGGTTAGGGTGAGATGTCCACGACAGGGGGGGGGGGCAGCTGCGGGATGAACGGCAGCTCTCTGCCATTACACTTCTCCTGCAAATATGAAGCTGATCTGAAAAATCAGATTTAACACAGGTTAGGGTGAGATGTCCACAACGGGGGCGGGGGGGGGCAGCTGCGGGAGGAACGGCAGCTCTCTGTTTGCCATTACACTTCTCCTGCAAATATGAAGCTGATCGGAAAAATCAGATTTAACACACACACACACACACACACACACACACACACACACACATGCCCCACCGGGAGATAGAGAAAATCTTGTAGTTCTTCTCTTAAAGCCTACATTGTGCTTGCATTTCACTGTCTGAAATCCCCAACAGTCCTGTCTTCTTCTCTACGGCTCTCAGAGAAGATATTGTTCCTTTTTGAATCCCTTGGGTTCTGCATCTGAGTCCTCCTCCCCCACACTGACTCTCAGCTCTGTCTTCTGAGTCCTCCTCATCCACACTGACTCTCAGCCCTGTCTTCTGAGTCCTCCTCCCCACACTGACTCTCAGCCCTGTCTTCTGGGTCCTCCTCCCCACACTGACTGTCAGCCCTGTCTTCTGAGTCCTCCCCCACACTGACTCTCAGCCCTGTCTTCTGAGTCCTCCTCCCCACACTGACTCTCAGCCCTGTCTTCTGGATCCTCTCCACACTAACTCTCAGCCCTGTCTTCTGGGTCCTCCTCCCCACACTGACTCTCAGCCCTGTCTTCTGGGTCCTCCTCCCCACACTGACTCTCAGCCCTGTCTTCTGGGTCCTCCTCCCCCACACTGACTCTCAGCCCTGTCTTCTGGGTCCTCCTCCCCCACACTGACTCTCAGCCCTGTCTTCTGAGTCCTCCTCCCCCACACTGACTCTCAGCCCTGTCTTCTGGGTCCTCCTCCCCCACACTGACTCTCAGCCCTGTCTTCTGGGTCCTCCTCCCCACACTGACTCTCAGCCCTGTCTTCTGGGTCCTCCTCCCCACACTGACTCTCAGATCAGATCTTCTGAGTCCTCCTCCCCCACACTGACTCTCAGCCCTGTCTTCTGGGTCCTCCTCGTCCACACTGACTCTCAGATCTGATCTTCTGAGTCCTCCTCCCCCACACTGACTCTCAGCCCTGTCTTCTGAGTCCTCCTCCTCCACACTGACTCTCAGCCCTGTCTTCTGGGTCCTCCTCCCCCACACTGACTCTCAGCCCTGTCTTCTGGGTCCTCCTCCTCCACACTGACTCTCAGCCCTGTCTTCTGAGTCCTCCTCCTCCACACTGACTCTCAGCCCTGTCTTCTGAGTCCTCCTCCTCCACACTGACTCTCAGCCCTGTCTTCTGAGTCCTCCTCCTCCACACTGACTCTCAGCCCTGTCTTCTGAGTCCTCCTCCTCCACACTGACTCTCAGCCCTGTCTTCTGAGTCCTCCTCCTCCACACTGACTCTCAGCCCTGTCTTCTGAGTCCTCCTCCTCCACACTGACTCTCAGCCCTGTCTTCTGGGTCCTCCTCCCCCACACTGACTCTCAGCCCTGTCTTCTGGGTCCTCCTCCCCCACACTGACTCTCAGCCCTGTCTTCTGGGTCCTCCTCCTCCACACTGACTCTCAGCCCTGTCTTCTGAGTCCTCCTCCCCCACACTGACTCTCAGCCCTGTCTTCTGGGTCCTCCTCCCCACACTAACTCTCAGATCAGATCTTCTGAGTCCTCCTCCCCCACACTGACTCTCAGCCCTGTCTTCTGAGTCCTCCTCCTCCACACTGACTCTCAGCCCTGTCTTCTGAGTCCTCCTCCCCAGACTGACTCTCAGCCCTGTCTTCTGGGTCCTGCTCATCCACACTGACTCTCAGCCCTGTCTTCTGAGTCCTCCTCCTCCACACTGACTCTCAGCCCTGTCTTCTGGGTCCTCCTCGTCCACACTGACTCTCAGCCCTGTCTTCTGGGTCCTCTTCGTCCACACTGACTCTCAGCCCTGTCTTCTGGATCCTCCTCTCCCACACTGACTCTCAGCCCTGTCTTCTAAGTCCTCCTCCTCCACTTTGACTCTCACTCCTGTCTTCTGGGTCCTCCTCCCCACACTGACTCTCAGCCCTGTCTTCTGGGTCCTCCTCCCCACACTGACTCTCAGATCAGATCTTCTGAGTGCTCCTCCCCCACACTGACTCTCAGCCCTGTCTTCTGGGTCCTCCTCCCCCACATGACTCTCAGCCCTGTTTTCTGAGTCCTCCTCCACACTGACTCTCAGCCCTGTCTTCTGGGTCTTCCTCCCCAACACTGACTCTCAGCCCTGTCTTCTGAGTCCTCCTCCCCCACACTGACTCTCAGATCTGATCTTCTGAGTCCTCCTCCCCCACACTGACTCTCAGCCCTGTCTTTTGGGTTCTCTTGTTTCTTGTTTGTGCCCCTGATTTTCCCCTTTCCTGCACTGACTGATGCCCCTGTGGCTTTCCACCACCTGAGTCCCCTGATGGGCCCTATGTTATAAAGACATCCATCCCTGATGCTGATGTTCTCGTCACCTCTAGGGGGAGCCCTTTCTTTGACTAGCACAGAAGAGCAGTGTCATTTACTAGCCATGCATTTATTGAGGTGAAATGTGTCGTCCCTATTTGCCCCAGCACCAAGACATCAAATGCTTCCCCTCAGATGGAACAAAGAGCTGTGCTGCATAGCTTTAGCTGTCAGCTAGACACACCTGGGCAGTGAGGACCTCAGCTGGGGAATTTTCTCTATCAGTGTGGACTGTGCGCATATTTGTGAGGCATTTTCTTAATTGTTGGGTGACACAGGAGGGACCTGCCCATTGTGGGCGGTGCCATCCCTGGGCAGGTTACCTTGGGTTGTACAAGAAAGGAGGCTGAGCACAGGCCAGGGAGCAAGCCAGTAGGCAGCATTTCTCCATGGTCCATGCATCAGCCCCTGTCTTCAGGTTCCTGGCCTGAGTTCCTGCCTTGGCTTCCCTCAGTGATGAGCTGTGAGCAGGATGTAGAAGCCAAACTCTCCTCTCCAAGTGTTTTATCACAGTAATAGAAAGCTATGGAAGACAAGCGCTACTACCCGCTGTGACACACCTTTAGCCAATGGCTCCACTGTTATGACCTCGCTGCTGTTGCCTCTTCCAGCTGAAGTCACAGCCACTACCCAGACGCTGTACTGACGGTTCCGACTCAGGTTAGGAATTCTGTAGGAGAATGAGTCAGGGGAGGCTTCGAACTCGCTGATGACCTGAAACAGGAGACAGAAATGTCCCGACACTCAGAGATGCAAGTGGCACAATGGATTTCCTAAAAGAATGAGTATTAACATAGAATTATGAATTATGGGGCTGGAGGTGACTCCAAGGTCAAGAGCACTGGCTGCTCTTACAGAAGACCTGGGTCCAAACCTCAGCAGACACATGGTGGCTAAGAACCATCTGTAACTCCAGTTCCTGGGGCTCCAACACCCTCTTCTCTCCTTTGCAGGCACTGAACAACATGGGTACACTTGCATATATGCAGCCATGAAACTCATACACATAAAATAAAAAACTATTAGCATGTTGCCTATCACACTGTACAAAGCCCATACCACTAGACACCTTCTAAAGAGCAGAATTTGTAATGAGAATGGTAATTAGTGCGTTGAGATGGGCCATGGTCTACATCGCCCTGCAGAACCTTTGATGGCCACCAACCCAAGAAACCACATGTCTTTTTATTATGGAGCATAACACTTCTGGTTTGGCCAAGATGAAGTAACAGGACATTTATTTTGCCCCTGAAACAACCAAAAAACACATGCAATGTGTGAAACTATTTTAAAGACAGTGTTCATTGGTTAGTGAATGGCAGTGGCTCTGAGATGTGGGAGCAAACAAGGCCAATTCTGCAGTTGCAGAGATGATGAATTTTTTAAAATTTCATTTCTTTTTAATTTTTTAAACTTTTTTATGTGTCTGACTGTACTGTCTGCATGTAGATTGTGCAATGGCCACCATGTAGGCGCTAGGAATCTAACCTGGGTCTTCTGCAAGAGCAGTCGGCGCTCTTGCGGTCTTAACCACTGAGCCATCTCTCCAGCCCCAAGATGTTGAATTTTGAAAGGCATCTCAGTCACGGCATATGGAGGCCCCATCAGGTGCCTGGAAGACCCTCAAAGCTAAAGAGACAGAACTAGGTGATTGGAAGGGGATGGCAGTTCACCACCTGGACAACTAGAAACAAAAGAGCCAAGCACAGAGGTCTCCGCATCCAAACGGGTTCCACGTGGACCCATCTGTGCATGCCTGATAGGGGCTCTGGAGGTCAGCGGCTCAGCCGTCCCTCAGGGCTGGGGCAGTATCTGTTTCACCGGCCATACCTCAGAATTTCTGAGCACTGGGTTAGTAGGAGTCCTACCTCAAAAGTGAAGACCAGCTGAAGATTCAACACGACTCTAGTCCTAACAAGCCATGGAATCAGGATTTAAAAAGATCACATGATTACTAAATAACCACTGCTTTTCTGAGGGAAGGTTAAGAATATTTATAAGAATTAAAAAAATATCTGTACCTCCAAAAAAGGTGAAGTTCAATAACATTCAATGAAAACCTTTCTATATATGAACAATGCCACCGTCATTTAATTGGTGGATAAACAAAATGTGTTGCACCCAAACCCTGGAGTACATTCAGTCACAGGAAGGAAGTGGCTCTGCTAGAGGTGACAATGTAGACAGAGCTTGAAGTTACATTACTAAGCAAAAGAAATAACCATAAAACACCACTCAGTCAAAACAGCCCTTTAATGAAACGTGCAGAATAGAAAATAAACCCAGCTAGAAACAGATTAATGGTTGTCTGGGAGCAAGTGGGCACAGAGCTCTGGGGATGACAGCTAATGGGCATGCACTTCCTTCTGAGGGGGACAAAAACATTCTCAAGTTAGATAAATGTGAGAGCCTCAAGATGTTCCTGCTATACTGAAACAATGGAACTGCCCACTTCAGAAGCATCCATATGTAAACAGCATGTCAATAAAACAGTTGTATAAGAAATTCCTAAACATAAAAAAAAGACTGAGAGAAAGATGCAGGATAGTTATGGCAGAGCGCATGATCTGGGGTGGGGTGGTGGGAAGGGAAAGGGTAATGTGTCTAAACTGAACTGAGAAATGATGTCTGAAATACACAAAACATCAATAAAAGCATTAAAAAACAGAAATTCTAGGAAGGTCACAAAGTGGGAAACAGGAGTCATGAGGAAATAATTATACTTATTAAAATTAATCCCTAATTGAGGCATATTGAGTTTTACCAAGTCAATAAAACAGTTGTTATAAAAATCTTATAGTGACAGTACAACCTCATATGTTAAAAATGTAAATTGATACATGAAAGATATAAAAAAGCTCAATTAAACATGGAATGGAACAATACCCTACACCCATGTACACCCACGTACCACTGACTGGACATAGTTGTGTTATACACAAAGAGACATGAAGGTGGGAGGGGGCAAGGAGAGCAATTATCAGGGCAATGGGAGTTGATATGATAGTTCATTGTATACATGTGTGAAATTCTCAAAGAAAAAAGTTAAAAGCCCACTGAGGACTAGACTGTTAGTAGATTAGTCATTCTAGGAAAACAGAACTTTAAGACATCCTAACAAATGAAATGCACAGAGCCAAGGGAATTTAGAAATAACGAGGCACTGGTGAGCTACAGGAAATGTCGGGCAGGCCGACAGATGAATGGACTTTAAAAGGGGTGTGTGGTGGGGGCCAGGGGGAGCTGGAGAGAGGGCTCAGCAGCTAAGAGCACTGGCTGCTCCTACAGAGGACCTGTTGGGTTTCCAGCACCCACATGGCAGCACTGCACAACACAGGTGCACTTACATACATCAGGTAATACACTCATTCACATAAAATAAAAATAATAAATACTTGAAGAGGCAAGACTAAAAATGTTCCAAACTCTAAATGAAAAGCTGAAAGGAACAAGGTGCTCCCACACTCCCCCACCCACAAAAAACCCCCTGAGAAACCCTGAGGACCATATCCTCAACTGACCTTGTGAAAACCAAAACCTTGGTTAATCTGGGTTAATTGTGTGGCCTTAAGCATCCAAAAGGAAAGTACAACCAGAAATAAATAATCAGGAAAACTAGAGAAACTGTACTGCAGACATAGAACTTGAGATCTTAGCTCAAAAAAAAAAGACAAAAAGAAAAAAGAGAGTACTGTGTTTGGCCTGTCTTCAATTCTTACTGGCAATTGCATCTACTCTGTGGCTGCCACCGCCTTTGGCACCCCTCAAAGACATGAGACACAGCTTTTTAACCCTCGAATATGGACTGAAGACTCATGTCTCTCCAAGAATCCTCCAAACCTTCAATGCCAGATGGGGACTGCTGAGACCTCCAGCTTGTGGACTAAACAGCTAATGGGATTTCAGCCTCCTCAGAATATAGACTGCCATTGTTGGACTACCTGGGCTGCATCATGGAGGCCAGTACAGGGGTATCAAGACAGGATGCAGCATGCTTACTGGACCTCATTTGGGGGACCATGGGAGGGAAAGACCCCAATGTGGAGCAAAAGTACAGGGTTGATGGTTGTTTGGGATTGCCAAGGAGGAACCTTCGAGCGCTTCCTTAAGGAAAACATGACAGCTTTTAGGAAAAAAAGTCCTCCAGTTCAAGTGATGTGTGTATGTATATATAACTATGTATCTATAACTATGTATGTATATATACTGTAGCAATACAAGTTGGAGAGAACAACAACAAAAGAATGGGAAAAAAAGCTCTGGAAAGACTCAGAAAAAGATGCAGGACATGTATGGCAGAGTGCAGGGACTCAGGTGGGGTGGGGGGGCAAGGAAAGGGAAAGGGAAGCAACTGTACATTCAATTGAGAAATGATGTATGACTTATGGAAAAAGTTTAATAACAATAAAAAAAAATGTTCCAAACTCAAAGGCTTTAAGTCCATAGACCCAAGAATCTCAATGGACTTCAGCAAAAATTAAAAGTTAAGAAAACAACAGCGAGGCAGGCCACAAGGAAGTGACCCAAGCAGCAACTGAGTGGCAATCTTACAGGAACAGAGGTACCTGTAAGGTAGTCCCACTTATTGGGGGGTCAAAGATGAGGCTGGTCACAGATTTCATTTCTAAACTGATCCAAGTAGACCAATATCCTTAAGTGCTAAAAGGAAAAAAAAAAAAACCACTGGATTTCTACAGTCAACAAACACTGTTCAAAATTAAAGATAAAACCTTTTAAGCCAGAGAGCAGGCTGTTTTTGTGGAATACCCAGAGTTTAGATTCCAGAACCCACATGGTAGCCAACAAAAGTCTGTAATTCCAGTTCCAGGGAACATGATGCTTTTTTCTCTATTCTGCAGACCCCAGGCACTCACCCGGTATACAGACATGCATGCAGGCCAACACTCGTACACATAAATACACATAAAAATTTAAAAATTAAATTTATAAAATAAAAGCTCTTTCAGAAACATAAAAAGCTGGAAGAATCACAGCATAGAAAAGTTAAAGTCCATCATGAGGAAGGGAAAATGATGCCTTACAGGCACATGAATGTGCACCAAGCAGACTGAGACTATAGCCCTGCTGGGGTCCTCAGACACTTGTCCACACTGAGGTGTAAGCCAGCCCCTGTGTGCACACATAACCTCCTGACCTGCCTTCTGGGGCGGGGGGATTTGGCTTGTTTCCTGGTAAACTCATGAGATAATTTGGGCCATGTGCATTTGCCGTGTGTGATGTTCCAATTAATTTGTAGTCAAATTAATCTTCCAAGTTTAGGGAGGTTCAAAGGAATGAAAAGAACCAATGCTAGGAAATAGATTTTTTCATCACTTGAACCTCATTAAAAGATAATTGATTGTTAAAAATAGGTTAGCATGGGTTTATAAAATATATAAAAGTAAAATATGTGACAACAATATTTCAGTGGTGGGAAGTAGGAAAGGAACACTATATGCAAAGTTTCTTCTACTGTATCCGAGGTTCATAATTCACCTGAAAGCAGACTATGGTAAAGGTGTGTTCTGTTGATCACAAAAAAAAAAAAAAAACACTGAAATTGCAACTTGCAGAGAGAAATACAGCTAGTGAGCTCATGAGAAAAATGAAATGGAATTATAAAAATGCTTAAGTTATTCAAAGAATGTAGAAAATGAGTAACATGGTGAGGAGGACAGATTTTTTTAAACTAAATATTACAATTATATATTTAATCTGATCGTATCAGTAGTTGCTAGGTGAAAGTGGTCAGATATCCTAATTAAAGACAAATTTTGTCTGACCTGATACAAAAATAATAGTGAGCTATTTGCCACATGTGATTCCAAGTGTAAAATATAAAGAGGCTAAAAAGAAAAGAATTAACGAGGCATGCCATGACGGTGCTGTGACAATCAAGCTGGAGCATCTTCGTTAATAATGTGAAAATGAATTTAAGAATAAAACATATCATGGCTGATAAAAGAAGCTAGTTTCACAATGACAAGGGGTTGGCTCATCGAGAGAAGATAGCGGCCCTGAACGCTTGTGCACCCAATAACATGGTTTCAAATATAAAGAGACATGAATCATGGCAGTTCCAAGTTGTTCTAGAAGGAGCAGGTGGGCTGGTATTGACCCATTTTATAGGAACCTAGGGGGAAGACAGTATCAGGGGAGAGAAGTGGCTTCATGCTTCCAACCTCACTTCTACTTCCTTCTTCTCCCTGCTGTCTGTTATGAACAACAGCTGGAGAAGCCCTCCAACCCTGCCGGCTGCTACAGCAACCTTAAGCAGCTCAGTAAGCTGTGCGCACTGCCATATCGGCCCCTCTATTAAACAGGTTTAATTATCTCTCTTCTTATTGAATCACACAATTCCTCAGTAAAACTGATATCCAAGCCATGCACTACTAAGCCCACATCTGTGTGGACATTGGCACCCGACTCCACTACCCCATCTCCTACACAGAACTCATGTCCGGTCTTCTGTATATTCAGTGGGAATTTGACCTGTTTCTTTGCAAGTGAAGGAAACAACCCTGAGACCACATGTAAATATGTGACATGCACAGCATTCTGGCATTCTGAGGGGTTTCTGTTGACAAATCAATTCCACAAGTCTTAATGATATGTATATCATAACAGTTAATGTTATTGAACATTCAACATCAACAAGGCATTATATATACATAAAATAAAGAGTATACAGAAAACATAGCTTTTAGTTAAAAGTCGATCTACATCCTGTGAGATGTAATTGGTCTTTAATTATACCTCAAAACACACATATTATTTATTTTTGCCCACAACATAAAGCATCAAATATAAAAATATTATTTCTTATCTAAATGTATTTGTTTCGCTATATAATATAGAAAATGAACCAACAACAAAAGCAAAAAAATATTTATGTAAGGAAATCCTTCTAGTTGGGCTAACGTTTCTCTCAAAAAATATAAAATAAGAGTGAAGCTATTCAGTATTTTCGAATGTTTGCTTGGGAAGGCCAGGTGCATCATGTCTCCACTCTTGAACACTGTTGTACAGATTGAAAAATATTTTATTACTTTTATTTTATGTGTATGAGCTAGTAGGCAGGAAACGTCTCCAAAAAAGGAATGTGCTAGAAATGATAGAATATTAAACAGAACCTGTCAGCTATGGATGGGATGGTGCATATTTCAACCATGCTTAGTCCTTTGAAAGGAGGTAACAGGTAAAGAAATAAGAAAGGGAAATAGAAAAAATTAATCAGAAGCTCACTCAGGGTAGGGAAACAAATCAATTTAAATAAAGCTCCTTCCCTTCTGTTCAGCCAGAAATGCTTAAGAGGGATGATGCATTTCGACTCCTCATGAAAAATATTCGTCAACATGTTAATATGAATTATAATAACAGGTCACAGACAGAACAGGTGTGGGAAGCCAGTGTAATGTGTGACAAAGCAAATGTTATAACAAGGACCTGCAAAAGATGGGTTGGGGGCTGCAGAGTTGGCTCAGCAGTTCAGAGTGCTGGCTGTTCTCATACAGGACCCAGGTTTGGTTCCCAGCACCAACGTGTTGGCTCACAGCCTTCAGTAGCTCCAGCTTCAGGGAATCTGAAGCCCTCTCTAACCTTTGAACTCATGTACACACATGTGGTGAACATATATACAATGCAAGCAAAGCACTCATCACCATCATACAACTGGCCATATGTCCCTCTCCAACTCCTTGTGTGGAGACACAAGAACCTGGAATTCCTGTAGCCATACCAACAGCTGTTTCCCATGATTCGTGGCAAAGGAATTGACCCCAAAGCTCCTAATCCTCACTAATATGCATAGCTACTGATAACCAAGTTTGGATTTATGCTCATTTACTTCTAGTTTGTGGATTCTAAGTAAAGGTTATTGGTTGGCAAATGGAGAGTTAATTGAGAATGTGGTAGGACAGGGTTCTAACCAATTCGTATCAAAATCCAGAACACAAAATAATTTGAGTTCCTTCTTTAAAACTCTCCCTGTCATAACACAGAACATGGCTTAGTATTTTGCAAAATGCCTGGGGGAAAATGGAAGCTCTGTGTATGTGATTTAAAAGTACAGTTATAGCAAAATCTTACAAGACTTTTTTTTTTTTGGTCTTTTCGAGACAGGGTCTCCCTGTAGCCCCAGCTGTCCTGGAACTCACTCTGTAGACCAGGCTGTTCCTCTGCTCCAGTTGCGTCTAGTGTGGAAAATGCAGCATTGGGATAAATCTTGTAACATCCAAGCAGACTGCTGGCATCTCAAGCACTATGTTTTCTGTGCTAGGCTCTCCTGGGTGGAGTTCTGGATTTCCATCTGACCAGGTACTCCATCTATTCCTTGAAAGAGGGTAGTGGTTGGCAAAGGATCTTTTTTTCCTAGTGCTTCAGTGTCAGTTTTAGGAACTGATCTTGCCACGCCCAGCTTCATTCACTGGCTCTGTCTCTTGAGTGTTGATGGAGTATTTCTCCTTTCATGTGTAAGATGCTTTTCACCAGTTAATAAGAGAAAACTAGATACAAGGAGCACTTTAAATGTTCTTTGATAGTGTCTGTAATCATAGATGTAACATCGTTGACTTCATTTCCAAATCCCTATCATTATTTAGCTTGATGGACGGACTTGTAAACCCTTCTCTTCCCCCCCAGCAGATGCCTCTATGCTCTTGTTTATACGTCCCTTTATTCACTGCGGGTTCTAGTCTTGACTGTGCTTGGAATCCTTCCCTTCTAGAGCCACTCTCCCTAAAAGGGCTGGCTTTGCCTCCCTCCTGTCTCTATGACTGTCCCCAGGTCTCCCTCAGCCTCTCATGGGGTCAGTACCTACTACCTACTAACTGGAATGGAAGAAGGAAATGCTTGTTCTATTTGGTAAGTTTAATAATGACCTAGAAATAATTTGAATTTAAAAGAGAATGTGTGAAAAATAACTACAGAGTCACAATCTGTTCAGATCAAATTATTCAGCTTGTCTGCTGGATAAAAATAATTCCACTTAAAAAATTTCAATTAACTTTTTAATGAAAAACTAATTCTATCAAAGAAATGGGGTGCTTTAAAAAGCTCTGATATCGAATAATGAACACACACTGTTTAAAGTGTTTGAAACTCTGATTTTCTGGTAGCATGTTCACAGCAGTGTTTTTTTTAAAAAAGAAAAGAAATACATCCACCCAAAGCAAGATAAACAAAACAACTAGCTCTTTTAATTGCAGAGTAAATCCACCTTCGGAACACACAAAAATCTTTCTGTTTAGTAACAGAAAAATGGCCCAGATTTCCATTAAAAATAAGAAGTTGGCTGGAGCAATTTAAGATTAAAACAATTTCTATGCGTGATTTATTTCAATACAATTGCCATGCGATTTTGCAACTTTTGCCCCCAAAAGTTGACGGTGTGGTTCACAGAGCATCTGGGGCGAGGCTGCAGGGGCAGCTTCCTCACAGGGCCATTCTACCATGAGAGAGGTATGCCACAGACTTCCATGACTCTGCTCCTCACTCAGAACACCGTATTAGCTGCTGCTGCATGGCGATGGCTGCCGACTGCTTTCTCTAAAGCTTCCAAATATAATGTTTTACTTCCAAATATAATGTTTCCAAATTTAATGTTTCAAGTATTTTTTAAAATTTGTTGTAATTCCATAAAAAGCCCATCTACATTCAAGGTCACTGTCCCATCAGAACCAACGTGTGTCCTCTTTTCTTTCCCTAGATTCTTTCTGACAGTGTTGCTCTCCCTTGTCACACCACCTGCCACTCTAATTACCTATCTGTCAGAAGTGCATTGTTAATTTAACTTGTAGCTGTCACCTATTTGACAAATCTGGCACAAAAGAACAAGTTTAGCATCATGTAGCTTCTTAGAGAAAAGAAAAAAAATAATAAAGATTATTCTTAGTAATGACAATAATATAGGCATAACATATAGCACTGGAAAATAATGAATAGCTATTTCTATTACTCTTAACTGAAAAATATTTGAAATCTACTTAATTCCTTAAATGGTACATTTTGCTTCATCAGACTGAATCATAAAGATATTTTAAAAGCCAGAATCTTTAAAGGACTCCCAAAGCTGAAGGATTAAAAGGGAATCTCAGGAAAAGCACGGTCATGATCATGAGGTACATGGCAGCCAGAGTTTGGGAGACTGAGATGGAAGACCACAAGGGCACGGAGGCTGTTTGGAACGCAATAGCAATGGTGGACAGAATGAGAGCCACCAAGAGCCGGCTCTGACTGGCAGGATTATAGGCTTGGGGGGAGCAGGGTCAGTCAGGGTGGGGTGATCATTTGCTACTGTGACAACTGGGCCTCAGGCCTGGTACAGGATGGTGACCAGTGGGAAGGAAGGAGGTTCATCCAAAGCCTCTGCCGAAAACATGTCTAAACATTAAAGCTGTTTTGTATTTAAGGATATTTAAGACCAGAAGCAGTAAGGAGACTGTAGGCACTGGGAAAGGGCATTCAAGGTGACACATGCTATGTTTAAATGGGTGGTTTCACCATGTAAACCAGGGTGACCTTGAGCTCACTATGTAGACCAGGCCGACCTTGAACTCACAGATATCCCTCTGCCCCTGCCTCCCTAGTTCTGGGATTAAAGGCATGAGCCCCCACGCTTGGCCAAAGCCATAATTCTTGTTGGAAGTTTATCTGAGAAGATGAGGAAGCAATCTCATGAGCCTGGGCTTCAAAAGAGGCGTCCAGGCCTTGATTCTCCATAGAATTCCATTGCAATGCGTGTTCCATTCTCATTGGCTCTCCACATCACATGAGCAGGCTCATGTGTAGTATCCACGCTTTTGGTACCAGTCCCCAGCATCCTGACTAATTCTAACAAGTATCTAGCTTCAACAAGGCTATGCAAAACACAGGTTCCATAGAAAGATCTCACAGTGATTGTCTGGTTCAGTAGGGAGACTTTCAGGAGAAAGGAGGACATTTTACAAGGTTGAATTTTTTGAAGGAAAGATAACACAGACTTCCTCTCAACAAGGCAAGAGATTAGAAGCTTAAAAATGAATGTACATAGGGATAGGGAGATGACTCAATGGGTAAAATGCCTGCTTTATAAGCACAAGGAGCTAAGTTCCAATCTCTAGCACCCATAGATGAGTCCTATAGGCTCCTAGCCTTGCTCATTTGTACACCAGTGGTGTCAGCATGAACAAGACCCAACACAGAACCATGGAAATGGAAAGCAGGTCCCAATCTTAGTCAAAGAATTATTGGCAGCCAACTACTGCTCGGTGAGGAGGAGCTGATCTTCTTAAAGGGAGGGGCTCTAGACAGGCTAACTAGACCTCAGTGGATGAACTTGCACTGAGGGATATCTAGTGACACTAACTTGATACAAGAGGCCTTAATGTAAATGACTGTATGAATGTATGAATAACGTAAAATAATGTATGAATTCCAGTCAGGGACCTACGGAAGGTGCCAGTGGAGAAGGAGGTGTAAAGATGAATAAGATTAAGATGTTCTGTATGAAACTCACAAAAATTCAGTTAAAAATTTACAACAACAAAAAAGCCATACATGGTTGGAAGAGAGATGGTGGATGTGGAGGGCAAGAGAGAAAGAAGCCGAACTTGACCTCTGGCTCCCACAGCATGCGCGCACACACGCACATGCACACATGCACACACACACACACACACACACACACACACACGAAAAGTGCACAGACATGGTAGAGAAGTTGCAACCATGAACTCTTCACTGTATGTCGTATAATGAGATCTGCATAGTGACAAGACCAGCTGACATGCACCTTGGTGCATGGGACAATGTCATGGGGTCCCACCTCAAATAAAGAGCCACAGGAAATCAATGGATGTCAAGGGAGGGAGAATCAGTTTCCTCCAGGGATTAGCTCCCTGAAAGATTATCTTTCTGAAACACAGGTACCCAAGAGCAGCATTAAATGCACTCAGTGCATTACATCTATATATCTATATCTATATCTTTATCTATATCTATATCTATATCATTTATATCTATATCTATATCATCTATATCTATATCTATATCATCTATATCTACATGAGATGGAGAGATGACTTTCATTTGTGTGTGATGTGTTTGGGTGTGCATGTATGTGCATGTATTTGAGTGTGGATGGGCAAGTACCCCCGGCACAGTGTGGTTTTTTTTTTTTCTGCATTGTTTGAGATAGGGTCTCTTTGTGCTCACTTCTGCCTATGGGCAGCCTATCCCATAAGCTCCTGTGGCTCCCCCTTCCACTCCCCATCATCCCGTCACTGAGAACAGACATGCTTTACTGTACTCAGCTGTATATGGGCTCTGGGGATCAGAACTCGGATCCGCCCACTAAGCCATCTCCTCAGCCCTGAAACATCTTTGCTAAAATGTGGGTCACTGAAACAATTTGTATAGGGGCCATTTAAAAACTACAATAAATAGAAAACAAATCAGTGGAACAGAAAATACTGGATGGTGTCACAGGTAGTGTGAGTTTTGTTTGCACAGCTTTTGTTGTGTGTGCCTGAGATAGAATATGCATTGAGTCCCAAGAAAATAGGTCTGAAAACTGCAGGTGAAAAGTGTTTGGCACACAGGGGCTGAAATGTAGGTGACACTTAAGGTAGTGAATTAAAGATCCAGCATTCAGCGGTGCCTTCGCCAACAAGCATTACCCCAGAGAAGAAGCTAGGGAAGCTAGTGTCCTCTTGTGCAAACTCACACACAGCTTAAACACTGGATGAGGAGGACACGCCCTAATTTGACACTGATAACAGTTGGTGTGGAAAACAGTTTAAGTTGTATTGGGGATTTAATAATGGTTTTTAAGTAAAAGGTGAGTAGTCATTTAGGACATGCGCACAAAGATTTAGAGTTGGAGAAAATATCTGTGCAGTGGTGGGAACACTGGCCTAGCACTGAGACTGGCAGTGAAAAGTGCTTGGGTGACCGGAGCTAACAGAAGTGGGGGCGGAGGAGAGGAGAAGACTATGCAGACAGAATCCCAGAGTGGCATGGTGCTTCGCAGACCAGGTCCTGTGGCTCAGCAGCCCATTTCTTTTCGTGTGTGTGTGGAGGGAGTGGGCATATGTGTGCATGTATGGGGATGCATGTTTGTGTGCATGTGCTTGTGGAGGTCAGAGGTCAACCTCTAGTGTTGTTCCTCAGGATACATCCATCTTATTTTTGTGAGGTCTCGCTAGGCCTCCAGTCTTGTCCATTAGACTAGCTAGACCAGGCAGCACCAGGGACCCTCCCGACTCTACCTCCCTGCTCCCCCAAGTTCTGGGATTACAAGCACCTGCCATCACATTTAGCCCTTTACATGGATGTCAGGGATCCAAATTCAGGTCCTCGAGTGCTTTACTAAGCTGTCTCCTAGCTACCTCTCCCCCACCCCCCACACCTTTTGCTCCTAATTCACTAGGTAGCATTCTCTTTCTACAAACCAGTGCTGTACTCATGTTCTAAGCAGCATCTCCAGGCCTGTCCTTGAAACACAGCCCTGGCCTGTGGGCCTGCACTGTGCCATACCTTGCTATCCATACTTGGTGATGTCCTTTGCTACATGACACAGAGAGGAGGCCATTGCTGGCACCTTCTGCCTTCCCAGGAGCCTCTGAATAGTGGCTCTGCTGGTGCTTCTTGTCTTACTGGCAGATGGGACTTCCTGATGATGTTTGATGTCCTACTGGAGCATCTAGTCTCCATATAACCCCCCTGAGGATTTCTTTTCCTGTTGTAAAACCTGCCAGGCTGCTTCCTGAAGTGACTATAATGCACTGTGGGACAACTGTCATCAACTCACAATGGCCATGGCTGTAGATAAAGCTAAGGCAAGGGGAGTGTGTCACCAGTGCTCTCCCTGAGCTGGCTCATGCCTGAGGTGGGGTGGTGCTCTACAATTCTTTTCAGAATTCGTTGTGCCAATGAATCAATGATTTGGTGATCAGTCAAACTCATAATGAGAGATAGAAGAGGAATCAATGGTAGCTCTGGAAGAAAAAGAATATGATCAGTTCATTAGAGAATCTAGGAAACAGGAACAGAGAGGGAAAGGATGAGTTGGATGTGACATACGGTAGGCTTTCTCTCAGGATGTGGGTGTCAGGAAGTTAGAAATATATGGCTGAGTAACTCTCTAAGATTGCCAGGATAAGAGATAAAAATTTGAACTCTGTAACTTCAAGTGATGGTTAATTATGGGAACCAATTTGATGACTCATGGTGATAAGAAACACCCAGAAAGAAGGTGATGGAGAGCACTGACAGGGCTGTGCTCTGAAAGTCAATGAAGGACTGGGAATGTGGTGCAATTCTACAGCCAATGTAGGGATTTTTAAGTAGAAAAAAAAGGGGGAAAAAAAAAAAAAAAAAAAAAAAATTTTTGGGGGGGGGCTGGAGAGCTGGCTCAGTGATTAAGAGCACTGGCTGTTCTTGCAGAGGACTTGCATTCTTATCCTAGCACCCACATGGCAGCTAACAACCTTCTATAAATCCAGATCCAGGGGATGTAACGCCCTCTTCTGTCATCATTGCATGACATGAGTGTACTTTCATACATGCAGGCATGACACTCATAATAAATATTTTTGAGCTCTGTATAAATAAACCTAATGTGAACTAGTTTCTATAACCTAATGTTCATTATATATAATATGTATAAAATATACATTTCACATGTGACTTATAGAGAGAGGAATTTTAAACAGGAAATATAGCTCAGTTACTTTCTTAAATTTTATTTATTTTTGTATGTGTATGAGTGTACTGTCTGCATGCAGGTTTGTGCACCCGTGTTGCGCAATGCCGCGGAGGTCAGAGGAGGGTCTCGGATTCCCCTGGAATTGGAGTTCTCCTGGAACTGAAGTTACAGACAGTTCTTAGTCACCATGTGGGTGCTGGGGATCGAATCCGGGTCCTCTACAAGAGCAATCGGTGCTCTTAACCACTAGGCTATCTCTCCAGCCCCAGCTCAGTTACTTTCTAACCTAAGACTTTAAAAATGTTTTACGTAGTACAATAGTGGCAGCCTGGTACATATACATCCAGAAAAAAAATTCCAATTGGATCTGTGGTCTACTTCCTGGGGGGTCTGGGCTGATACTGCAGCCTTGGTGCCCCCTAGTGTCAGGAGACTTTATAGGCCACATTAGAAAGCTATTGCCATCCCTTTGTCAAAGAGCTATAATGCCCTGACCAAGATACCATCTAAACATAGAACAGGGTAGAATATCAGAGCTTAAAGGCCAAGGAGTGGGAGTGAATTGTGAGATCACAATAGAAACAGACTAGATTTTTATTTGATCAACATGTTTGTGTAAGCAAACCTCTTCAGCTGGACTTGGGGACTCTGGGTTGTATAAGAACTGGATTCAGATGTTTGCTAATTGGGTTTATATGGACACTCGTTACGTTCATTGCCTATGTTTATTAACTGGTCAGATAAAATTTTTTTAAAAACCAAAAATAGTATTTTATGACTTTTTATGCATCTGAGTGCCATGCCTACATGTATGTAAATGCACCGTGTCATACAACACCTGCAGAGGACAGAAGAAGGCATAGGATCCCCTGGAACTGGAGTTATAGACAGCTGTTAGCCACCATGTGAGTACTAGGAATCGAACCTATGTCCTTTGGAAGAACAGCAATTTTTTTTAAGTGCAAAGTTGCCTTTCCAGCCCCTTAACCCAAACTTTTAAAAACTACCTCACTTTGTCAGGTGTGGTGGCGCAGGCCTGTAATCCCAGCACTTGGGAGGCAGAGGCAGGTGAATCTCTGTGAGTTCAAGGCCAGCCTGGTCTACATAGCAAGCTCCAGGCTGGCAAGTAATAAAGGGGGATCCTGTCTCAAAAAAGACCAAAAAAAAAAAAAAAAAAAAAAGGTTATCCTTCTTCTTCAGTGGATTTTTATTCAAAATAGAAGTAAATAGAAGTTTGAAATTCAATACAGTCAGTTAATTAGTCAGTGTCCACAGATGACACAGCTGAGTTTCTGAGCACATGACCAAGGGGAGTGTGTGCCTGTCATCTCTGGAGGTGTCTCACTGCATTTTCTGAGCTCTGGGGGTGGGTGAGAATAGTGCTTTTTTTTTTTTTCAGCTCTGCATTTAGACAGTCAGAAAATGAACCTAGTTAATTTACATCCAAGGTCTGAGATTCCATTGTCTTTCACTTACTATGAACTGGAAGAAAGGCCTGAGATAAATGCTTATGGTATGGTTTTACATATCAGAGAAAAAAAGTCTGCCTCTTAACAAGGTCCTTTGCCAGAAAGGGAGAGGGTACTGGGAACCAGGGGAGAGGGTTCGCAGCACCAAGGAGCTCTGAGGGACGCAGAAGGGAAGATCAAATTATAGGGCACACCATGTCCTGATTTGTCCTCCCATGTTCTACATTCAACTATGAAATCATTTCAAAGGAGGAAAAAAAAAAACTTCAGCTTGATGAACAAAGAAAATTATCAAAGCTCATACTGCCCTCTGGCGCTCATTCCTACACATAGCAGAAATGTTCACAACTCAAAAAATTGAACACCTAGCTTTCTGACTTAACAGTAACTCACAGGAACAAAAAAGTGGGAAAAATCCTATCTGGGAAGTAATCGACAGGCTTTTTTCTTACATCATACTAAACTGGAAGGATATATGGGAATCACGTGTTCACCCTCTGAAAAGCGTGTGCTAACTTTCTCTGATCTTGATTCATAAAGGCATTATTTTTAAACAAGCAAGTCTTAAATGATTTCTGAAGCAGTGAACAGCAGGGTGGCCGCAGAGACAGAATGACGTTGGCTGTGGCTCCCTTCCATTACTGGGGCAACTCGGGACTCCCAGCCTGCCTTGCAAAACTTAGTGACGCACCCAGAACAATTCATGCCCTGCGGTCATTGCATTTCTATGTCTCTAGTGAGTTTTTTTCTTCTTTTCCATTTTTTTCTAGACAAGGTCTTGCTCTATAACCCAGGCTGACCTTGAACCTGCAATTCTCCTACCTCAGACTCCTGAGTGCTGAGATTGTATGTGTACACCACAGCACCTACCTTTTAATATTTTAATATTGCCAATGGGAGGTGGAGGGACATCTTTAGAATGGTTTCAAATGACCACTACGCAGGAAACTTGGTTCAGTCTCATGGCCGGTCATGTTTGAGAAGGTAATGGTTCACTCCAGCCCATGATCCATGTATGAAGAGAGTGAGAATACTGAATCATTTCTCCTCTATCCCATGACCGCTTAAACATGTGTTCAAAGAACAGAACTCCTTCTTCTTGTGTATTGTTGTGTGTTTATGTGTTGGCACATACCTGTGGGTGTGCTGGGGCACATGTGTGCATGTGTATGGAGACCAGCCATCAAGCTGGGTATTGTTTCTCAGGGGCAGTACACCTTGTCATTTGAGATAGGACCTGTCTCTCTGGGACCTAGAGCTTGCTGATTAGTTTAGACTAGCAGGACAGAGCAGCACAGTCTACCTGTCTCCACCTGCCTCCACCTCTCTAGCATGATTTTACAGCCCAGCTCTTTACCTGGATTCTGGAAGCTCTCATGTTTGCCAATGTGACCTCGTTGGGGGCTTTGAAGGCCTGTTGAGACCAATGGGTGCTGTATTGAGGGATCCTTAATTATCTGCTGCCCTCAAAGAGTCACAGAGACATGGGATCTCTTCAAGGTAGGAGGCCCTGCCCTGGGCCTGCCCTGCTCCCCCAATTTTGAGGGTAGATTCACCAGCCAATAATAGGATAATTGAAAAACAAATAATTCAGAGAACAGGTCTGGAATCCAGCTCTGACTGGGGCTTAAACTGTACTTCAGAGCAAGGGCAGTGTGCTGGCACATGTACTTCAGAGCAAGGGCAGTGTGCTGGCACATGCTGAAGACACTCTTGACTTTCTCAGAAGGTAGGGCACAGTTGAAAGACGGGCAAGCACAAGACCCCTGTTCCTGCCCTGTCTGTACACCAGGCCTCAGGCTCTAATACCCCAGGAGACTCTGGACTTGGGAACATGCATCATTTTAACTAAAGGGCTAATAAATGAGCTCAGGAATATCATCAGCCTTACAGAGGAAGGGAGTTCTGACACCTACTGCAGGTAGCAAAGCCTTGAGCCTTTCTCATCTATGGATTATGCCAGTCAGAATAGGACAAGTACGGGACTCTGCTGCCCACGGAGTTGTCATTGAGACAGAAGGCAGAGTTGGGTGTTGGGGATGGGGAGGAAATGGTGTTTAGTGTTTAAGGCTTCAGGATGAGAAGATGAAAAGATGTGGGATATTTGCACATCACACCGATACCTTTAATTTACATTTTAAATGGTTAAAAAAAATTTAACCTGATACTGTGTATATTTGACCATAATAGAAACAAATGAGTTCATGTGTTCATCCAGTAAAGACTTATTATAGTTACATATTTGTGTGTATGTGTGTGATGTATGTACATGGGCATATGTTATGTGTGTGTGTTCCTGTGTGCATGTGTGTGTATAGATGCATGATTAGACCAGAGAGTGGCATCACATGTCTCCCTCAGCTGTCCACCTCTTTTTTCATATTTTGTGTATTTTTGCAGTTTTCATACAATATAATTTGATGGTGTTTAGACCCCTCCCCTCCCCTTCCCCTATGCCCCTGCCCAATCCAATATACTCAATTATGTATCTAACAGGGCCTGCAACTGTCCTTCAGTGTGTGTCCAACTACTGGATCTTGCTTAACCTACAAGAGTCTCATGCTTGAAAGAGACTATCTCTGCCCCTCCAGCAGCCAATCTGCTGCCGGCATTTCCTCAGGTGGGGTCGGAGCTTCTTACCCACCTCCTCACATCTATGCTGGGATTTTTTTTTCAGGTCTGAGCTTGCATGGGACTTGTGGATGCTGTACACATTGCTGAGAGATCATTTTGAGACGGGGTCTCTCATGGAGCCCGCAGTCCACAGAATCTGCTAGCCTGGCTGGCCAGCAAGCTCCCAAGATTGCCTCGGTGCCATCTCCCAAGACTTTGGGTCACAGGTGCACACTGTTACACCTGGATTTTCACCTGGGTGCTGGAGCTCCAAACTCAGGTCCTCATGCTTAGGCAGCAAGTGCTGTACAGACTGAACCCTGCCCCCCAGGGGTTCAGGAGCTGTCGGGAGCCAGGAGACCCAAACATGGACTAGACACAGTTCCTATTTTAGAAAATGTCATAAAACCCTCAGGCAGACACTGTAGTTTTTATAGCTATTTTTGTTTTATTTTCTCTAAAATTTATTTTTTAAATTCTCTTTTCTTTTATTAGCAATGAAAAAAGCCTTTTTATGCAACCTTTGTAATACAAGGGTTAAGTTTCTATGGCAATCCTCTGTTGAAAAATTTTATTTTTATTATATATATTTTTGGAACTTGCTGGTGAACGTGTAAAATTTCTTTTTGTTTTTTATGCTTTGGTATCTGGTTTCAGGAAGTTTAAATTTATAATTGTTACATAGTAGTAATAACAATAGTGGTGATATACCATTTTTTTCTTTTTGTTGTCTTTTTGAGACAGAGTCTTTCTGTAGCCCCAGCTGTTGTGGAACTCCTTCCATAGAGCAAGCTGGCTTTGAACTCACAGAGATCTGCCTGCCTCTACCTCCTGAGTGCTGAGATTAAAGGCATGCATCACCATGCCCAGCTCTAATATAGCATATTTTAAAATTAAAATTATGTATTTTATTTTACATGTATGAGTATATTGCCTACATATATGTAAGTGTACCCATGTCGTCCAATGGCCGTGGAAGTTGGAAGAAGGCACCAGATCCCCTAGAACTGGAGTTATGGACAGTTGTTAACTGCCGTGTGAACTGAACCCTGGTCATCTGCAAAGCAGCCCATGCTCTTAACTCCATGCCACCAAGCCATCTCTCCAGCACCATTTTTTGTTTTCAAATACCATATTTTGAATTGGTTCATATTCTTTTTCTTTTTTGTTTTTGGTCTTTTTGAGACAGGGTCTCTCTGTAGCCCTAGCTGTCCTGGAACTCACTCTGTAGACCAGGCTGGCCTTGAACTCACAAAGATCCGCCTGCCTCTGCCTCCAAAGTGCTAGGATTAAAGGTGTGTGCCACCACGCCCAGCCATATTCTTTTTCTTAATTTTATTTATTTATTTTTATGTGTATGAATGTACTGTCTGCATGCAGGTTTGTGCACCCGTGTCATGCGATGCCGCGGAGGTAAGAAGAGGGTGTCGGATTCCCCTGGAACTTGAGCTAAAGACAGTTCTCAGCCGCCATGTGGGTGCTGGGGATCAAACCCAGGTCCTCTGCAAGAGCAGTCGGGGCTCTTAACCGCTAGGCCATCTGTCCAGCCCCTTGGTTCATATTCTTTTTTTTTTTTTTGTAATTTATTTCTGTATGTGTATTACATCAGACCCCTTTACAGTGAGCTAAGCCAGCTACTGCTGCTGAAGGGGGCACTTACATTCCCCCACCACAGCACAGCAGGGAGTCCTATAGCTCCTTCTCAGTGTGGGATAGGGCAGGGAGGGAGGGGAGAGAGTGGGTGAGGGAGAAGGAAGGAGGGAGGGGCATGGAGTGTGTTTAATGAGGGCCCGACAGAGAAATCAATAGGTGCTGTCCACTGACTATCAATTAAGGCACAATTACGGCCTCTGCACTCTGGCAGCGCCTGGGAAGTCACCAGATAAACAAACACCGGCTCTAAGCAACCCCGTCCCTGTAATGATGCAGGCCCCTGTTCTCAAGTGAGGTGGAAATGAGGACTTTGCCTTGTAAGTGGAGACAACAGGACAAGTAAAACCTCCTGAATGGGAGGGAAGCAGAGGAAGGACCTTCCAGTAGGAGCAGCCATGGCGAGGCCCTGGAAGATGCTGGAAGGGCACTTCATTCTTTACCAACTTACTGTGGGGTAGGGGTGGGAGCAGAACACCGTGTACTTCCTGATAATGCCGTTCAGCTTGAGGGGGGGCAGCCAGGACACGAAGACCATGGAGGCCGAGGCTGCAGCTGCCTTGACACCAGCAGGAGGACCTGGAACTGGAAGATATGGGGTTAGTCACGGGCAGAGTGGAGCCTCCCGGGGCACCGGGACTGTCCCAGTGACCCCAGTGACCCTGGCCCAGCCTTCTGAGGACCAGCCATGGCTCCAGCTGTGTCCAAGAACATAACTGAGCCACATTCATATGCCGAGTCCTAGCCCTAGGGCCTCAAAATGCCACTCTATTTGGACATAGGCCCCTTATTTTCAAAATTTTGTCTATTATTACTTTTTATGTATATGAGTGTATTGCCTGCGTGTGTGTAAGTGCACTTGTGTTGTGCAATGGCTGTGGAGGTCAGAAGAGGGCACTGGATTCCATGGGAACTAGAGTCATGGACAGTTGCTAGTTGCCCTGTGGGTGCTAGGAATCAAAGCCAGGTCCTCTACAAGAGCAGCCAGTGCTCTTAACCACTGAGTCATCTCTCCAACCCAGGACATAGATTCTTTAAAAAGGTGGTTAAGTCACACTTAAAGCTCAGCTATCAATGGGACATCTATATCACCTCCTCCAAGGCTCAGGGAACATCCAGGAAGAGAGAAGAAAGACTGCAGACCCAGAGGATGGGGTGGAGGGTTGTGTTTCAGGCATGATGCAACTAATGTTCTCCTGGATTTATAGCAGCTGTGATTACTAGTATAAGACCAGCACAAGATTGGCCTGTCAACATCCTGTCATGGAGCTGGGAAGGGATCATGAGTGTGCCACGCCTCCTCGAGGATCTACAGCAGGGTAGTGTTTGCTGGGGAGGGAAAAGAGGCTTTCTTCCACAGTGTGGTCACTTGTAAGGTGCCTTTCCAACCTTTCCAACCGAATCCATATAACTGACCTTAATGAAACTCATTGGGTTACTAACCAAGCAATCAATGAACAAAAACCCAGGAAGCAGAAAGTTAGGAAGAGGAAGAGCAAGAGTAGGAGGGGACATGAGAGGGTAATGGAGGCGAACACGGTCAAAGTGCAGTGTATACATGTATGAAAGTGTCCTAATGACACCCATTATTCTGTATAATTGATGTCTCCTCATAGCCATCCAAAAGAAGCAATTAGATTAAAATGAGACCACTAGGGAAGGTGGGTTCTGGTCTGAAGGGGGTGCTATTACGAAGAGGGACAGTTTGGACACAGAGCCCTGGAGCAACAGAAAAGAATGCAGCTATGTGCAAGCCAAGGGCGGGGATAAAGAAGCTGCTTGGTAAATATTTTGCAAGTTGCAGCTTTCCACAGTCATTTGTGCTCTTTGAAGCCTAAGCAACAAACCCAACTAGTCTGGGGAGGGCCTCACAGACTGGGCAAAACCACTCCCGAAAATGGCAAACCTGTGGATCAGTCTTTACCAGGTGCCGGGGACAGGGCTAGAAAAGGGAACGCAGGTCATTGATCAAGCTGGATCCAGAAGTCCCATGTGAGCCAAGCTCCCCTGACCTGGGTGCCTGTGCTCAGGTTTTCTAAGGTCAAGGCAGCAGTCAGAACCCACAGGGGTTGGGCCTCTCCAACAGGACAGATCTGGTCTGGACCACACCATGGTGATGCGGGCCGTGGGCCCCAAGGCTACCACTGGTCTTGTACAGATCCCCATCTAGTTCTAGGCTCTGGGCAGCTTTAGTTTCCTCATCTGTGAAGATGGAATACTAATTGTACTTCACGCAGGCTGGACTGTTAAGATTATAAGTGCTAATTTCCTTAGAGAATCTACTTGATGTTCTGCATATAGTAAACACTAAATAACTTCTAGGCATCACTGATGACCATGCTATTATACACTCCTTGGATATCAAGGGCGTGCACAATACCAGCCTTCGGGTTGGGACTCGGAGCTTGATTATAAATATTGGACTCCCAGAGCTTCAGAGGACAGCAGCATCCTGGGTCAGCCTGGGAATTCGGTCGTGAAGTATCCTTAGCTACAGTGCAGTGTCCTCTATACATCATCTCCTTCAGGAGGCCTTCTCTGAATGCCAGCCTGGGTTACTGCAGGCCCACCTTCTCTCTCAAGACTTCTACACTGCATTTGTCACATTACATACATGAGGGCATGCCTGCATCTGACTCTTCAGCGAGGCTGCAGGCCCCACTGTGTTTCTGCCCGCTCTCACTGCATTTACGGCACCAGCATCTGGAATGATCTAGTATGAGGTCGTCAGTGTGACTTCCCAGATGAGTGCTTAGGCAAGTTCAGTAGTTACAGTGTGGTGCGTGGAGTTCCAATGGGCCTTTGACCCCAGCCGTGTCCTCTGTGGGGTTATCCTCCCACAGGTGGGGGCGTTCGTGAGGATGGAGGCCTCCTGAGATGGGGTTTCACAGGAGGGTGGCTGGAGCCCTCATGTGACAGGTTTTGTTTATCTGGTAAAACTGAAGAAAAACTCAATTTCTGATCACTCGATTTTATGTTCATCAGTGTAGGCCCACTGTGGCGAAGATGGATGTTGGGTTTAGTTTCCTGTGGCTTCAGGTAGGGAATCTGCATACACAATTTCTTTGAAGCAAAATGGTCACTAGAATTAAATTAATGAAAAGGCTAGTTTCATAAGTGGACCTGACTTAATTTGATGAGCCCTTTACAGTGGAGCTGGAGGTCAGAGGACATAAAGTCAGGGTGTTTTTAGGTCACAGAGACTCTTCTGCCCCGGAAGAAGGAAACTGCCATGTTGTGAGTATGTAGCTGGGGGAGCCATGGTGCCTGGGGACACACTGCTGTGCTCTTGGTTTGCGTCTACAGTTCATGGCACACTGCCATAATCTGTGACTCTGGAATGCTGGACAGAGCTGATGGTCTTCCACAGAGCACAGTGCCTTCAGGGGCTACTGAGGGAATCCACTACTGTGATCATATGAACACACACATACACACTAATGTACAAATTCTGGCACATATACAAACATACATATCACACTGACACACAGACACATACGTATGTACCACACATGCACACTATACACATACACACAAAGTCACATATGTACACATATGCATATAAACACAATATACACATATACACATGTTACCCATAAACACACCACACACATGCACACATACACATATAGACACATACCAGACACATATATGCACATATACACATACCATACCATACACACACATCACACATACATCCACACACAGACATACAAATATATACCATACATGCACACTACATGCATACATATATAAACCACATGTGTACACTATATGCACATACACATATATACAAATGCATGTACACACATATATACCACACACACACACCACACACATACACCTGCACACAAATGTACACATACATAAACACACCGCACATAGATATATAGACACACACTAGACATTCTACACACATATATACACGAATATCACACATACCATATCATACATTTATGTATATGTACACACCACATCCCATGCACACATATATACACATATCACACGCATGCTTATACACACATACACATACCATATCATACATTTATGTATATGTACACACCACATCCCATGCACACATATATACACATATCACACGCATGCTTATACACACATACACATACCATATCATACATTTATGTATATGTACACACCACATCCCATGCACACATATATACACATATCACACGCATGCTTATACACACATACACATACCATATCATACATTTATGTATATGTACACACCACATCCCATGTACACATATATACACATATCACACACATGCTTATACACACGTACACATCCCATACATACATGCACACACATATCACACACATGAGCTCACGCACACACCCCTCACCTTTTAGTCCACCAGGATACACTCACACATAGGCACTCTCTGTGACCAGAACCGTAAATGTTCCCGTAGGCTCCTGAACACCTGGTCCTCAGTGGATGGTGCTGTCTGGGGAGGTGAAGGGTAGAGCCATGGTGGAGGAAGTATGTTGCAGTATGTGCTGTTTGGGGTTTTGTAGTCTGATTCCATTTCCTGTTCCCTCTGCTTCCTGTGTGTGGACGAATCCAGTTCCTGCTTGCAGCACAGTGCCTGACCGCTGCCCTGCCTTACTGCCCATGAGGTCTCTATCGCTCTGGATAAACCAAAACAAACCCTTTCTTCCTTAAGTTGTTTGGCCAGAGTGTTTTATCATAGCAACAGAAAAGTAACTAATACATTTATCATGCCTTCCATGCTACAAAGAGCTTAAGATCCAGGCAGTCAAACGATCTTCAGAACCTCAAAGTTTATTTTTTTCACCTTAGTTTTCTGTTTAGATGTTCCACAGAGAAATGCTTCATAGATGAGATAGAAGCAGAGATCGTGCCTTCCACCTGCTGCAGGCCTACTCGCCTAACGACTCCCCAAGTCACGCGTCAGTGACGTGCTTAGTAAATATTTGAACTTACACACAACTGGCGCTATGTACACATATACAATGTTTACTTTTGCATAAAGGGATCAAAGCTGAATGTGGCGCAGCTGCAGACTGAGGACAGCTGTGGGAATTAATAGATCGTCTCTGTGTTCTTCTTCCCATGGCTGTTCTCACGTTATATTCTGGCAAATAAAATGGCATTAAGATTTCACAAATGTTTTAGAATTCAGAATTCATTGTGCCAAAAAGCAGAATGTCATATCAGAAGGCAATCTCTTGTATTGCAGCGATAATAGATGCTAGTTCTCATTGATTGAACAGTCCTGGAAGTGGATCTGAAAATTCATCATCTCTTACCTCAAGATGAAGGCAGTGGACCTGACAGTCAGATTTGTGGATCTGAAACCTAGTGGGAATGTGATCACAGGCCTCAGACTGTGTCTCTGAGCCCAAGAATGCTTGGGACTGAAGCTAAGGTATAAAAGTTCTTCCAGAAACAAGTATTTCAATTGCAAAGGATCTCTTGAAAGAGTGAACACTTTGTCTTTTTCTAGTGGATAAACAACCCTATTTAGGATGACCAGTGTGATCTAATGGCAGGATTCAAACCCTTAGGCCCCTTGGTGCTAAGTTGTTTGAAATGCTAGTAAGAAGTGTGTTGCACACAGAGCCCTAATCTATTCCTGTGTTAATTTTCCTTTAATTGCAAGAGGTTTAACAAGCACAGAAACCTCAGTCTATGAGGAAGAAATTAGCAAGTATTGGCAATTATTTGCCTGGTATTCTGTCCATATTTTTACAGAATTTAATAGAGATTGGCAGTATAAACTTCAAACTATGAGTCTTTTTAGCAGAATAAGCAGGTTATATGTTCTCAACTGGGTGAAGCATTTCTTGTATAGTCATCAGCTGCTGGCTTTTCTTTCAAAATCATACTCTTTGCTGCACTGAAATGCAAGCTTACATTAGATACTGAATCTATAATGGTGGTTGGTGAGTTCTTGTTTCTAAATTGCTGGTCTTTTTGTTTCCTTCCTTCTACCCATCTCTGCTACATTTCATTCTGAAAATGCTGATTTATCCTATTAAATACTGACACCTTTTCTGTGTGTTCTTTGTCCCACACCACCCACCTCCTCCTTGAGGTCTGGCAGGGTCTCCCGAAGTCAACCATCACTCTGTACTGGATACAGAAGCAGAAACCAGGTGACGGACAGATTAGACCTCAGAGTCAAACTGAGACAGAAAGCTATTATTTTTAAAACTGGACAACTAATTAAAAATGGATCCTAAGTTGCCAGTCGATAGACAGCCTTCATTTGCTGAATTTCTACATGTTCTTCTGGAAAGTGCTGATGCCAAAATTTATGCTGTATATCATTTGCTTCACACGCAACAATTTCAGGGATATACAGCTATCCCTGCTGAGGGATCTGATCTGTATCCCTGTTGAGGGATTGGAAAGTGTTGCCCCTGTTCTGAGGGAGGGGAGAGAAAGGATCAGTTGTCTAGCAGGGGGCGGAGCTTGCTGCTCATCGCCTCCTCAGCACCTTCAGGCATTCATTCATTCCGTGTGGTCTTATGGCTGAAGGTTCACAGGGACCTTCCATTCTGGGAAGTTAAGGTATCTGAGTCTCATGGACAGCAAGGCACAGACACAGCACTGACCCAGCTTTCTGTTTACAATTCCGCTATGGCTCTCTTCCTTCAAGACTCAGCTTGGTGGAAACTTCAATACATGAGTGACTTCCTGAGTTCACTGTGTTTTGACTTTAGATTTCCTGAAAGGATCTAATGTCTTTGAGTAGAACTGGCTGACAGCTACAAGTGCCATGAAAACTAGAGCAAGCAAGAACTGATAGCCATAACCACAGGGAGGTCTGGAGAGGGGGTAAGATATGGCGAGAGGGTGGTGGGCTGTGGGAGAGCAGGGCCTGGCACCTCAGTGGGAGAGCTGGTGGGCAAAGGCACATGCTGGATGCCTGGTGATTGTTGATGGAAGATGGAAAGGACAGGAAGGGCCCATCTCCTCACCCAGAACCTGAATCCCAAGCTTTGCTTCTAGGACGCATGTGAGGTGGGATGGAAGAACAGCATGTCTGAGATTCCAAGTGGCTGAGGAGACATAGACACCAAACCTGCCTGAATAGACCACGGCAAGCGCTCTCCTCCAGACCTGCCCACCTCCTCGGGAACAGTCTGCTAGGGAGAGGACTGCACTCAGAGCTGAGTCTACACAGTTACTCAGTGCTCCAGTGTCCCGTGTCAGCCTGTGTCTAGTATGATCTGGTGATAGGATGTTTCTGGAAGGCTCCTCAGGGCATAGGTTTGACATTGCTTGTTCCTCCACTGAGGTGCTGTGTTTTTCTGTTGCTCTTCTGGGTACTAGAACCTGAAGCTAAGCTGCCCCTCAAACAGTTTGGACAAGGAGCCTGAACATCTTTCATAAAATAGTGAAAATGGATCCAGATGGTGCAGAGCTGCAGGAGGTGCTCCTCTAAGACTAAATGAACAGCGACTGAAAAACTCTCCTAGTCCCCAGGTATTCCTATAAGAATTTATAAAAACTAGGGGCTGGAGAGATGGCCTAGCGGTTAAGAGCGCCGACCGCTCTTACAGAGGACCCGGGTTCGATCCCCAGCACCCACATGGCAGCCGAGAACCGTCTGAAACTCCAATTCCAGGAGAACTCCAGTTCCAGGGGAATCCGAGACTGTCTTCTGACCTCCGCGGCATTGCACGACACGGGTGCACAAACTTGCATGCAGACAGTACATTCATACACATACAGAAATAAATAAAATTAATAAAAAAAAGAATTTATAAAAACTAGCCATGAAGCTGTCACATCAAGCCCTTCTGAAGCCGTCCACCAGCATGAAATAAGGTGACTTAGGCCAGTCCAAAATTTTCAAGTGAGAGAGCTAAGCTGACCTTGGTGACTAAAGTTATTCTAACAGGACAAGGCAGATATAGCAGGTACTGACCCTGGGATAAACCAACACCCAGGAGGAATCAACTCAAGAAGAGAAGGAGAAGGAGGAGGAAGAGGAGGAAAATGAGGAGGGAGAGGAGAAGCAGGAGGATGGAGAAAGGGTGGGAGAGGGGAGAAAAAGAGAGGAGGAAGACAAGGAAGGGAGAAGACAATAGAGAGGAGGAGGGAGAGGTAGAGAAGGAAGAGGGAGAGGAGAAGGAAAAGGGGGAGGAGAAGGAGGAGGAGGAAGAAGAGGAGGAAGATGGAAAACAGGAAGAGGAAAGAGAAGGGGGCTATAGATGGGAGGAGCGAGAGGAGAAGAAAATTTACAGGAAAAGGGAAATTCAGTAGCTGTCAAGCTAGGCATCCGGGAGTGAAGGGCCTGGCTTGTGCTGCACTATGTGCAAGGGGTCAAGGTCCAGAAGAGGACAAAGGTGCAGTCTCTGACACAGCCTTTCCAGCAGTGGCTGCACCAGAGCCCCCCCACCCCTTGGTGGAACCCAGCATGGCCTTGGTGTTTAGATGGATCTGGTCTTCCCTCAGTTCCCGCCCAGCGTCTCACCATCCTCCTTGGTACGGGTGAAGATCTGCTCGCTCCGGACGCCGTCCCCGGCTCGGGTGAAGGCCAGCACCTGGATGCTGTAGTTGGTATATTTCTCCAGCCCGTCCAGCTCCAGGGGCGGCTGCGTGGTGGTGACATTCTTAATCTCGCCCAGTTCTGGGAGGACAAGATCAGAGGACAGGATTCCATTACCAAACCTGTCACACTCCCTCTTTGTTACACACTCAAAGTACAGACAGGGACTTTGGAGAGGTGTCGGGGACACTAACACCATGTGGCCATTTGCAAAAAGTCACCTAGATCAACTCAACGGTTTCAGAACACCAGGCAGAAAATTGGTCTGGGAAACAGTAATTCAGTGTAGGTCAATCAAATTCCGGTGGCAGGCTGCCTCTCAAGGAGCCTGGGGAAGCTCCGCACCAGGGCCTCTCCCTGGTGATCCACCTGCCCAACTACTGTTCTTTATGAAGCTTCTGCAAGGTGAATATTTCATTTTAAAAATTTGTTTGATTTAATTTTATTTTATGCATATGAGTTTATTGCTTGCATTGATGTAAATGCACCCATGTCATGCAATGCCCATGGAGGACAGAAGTGGACTTTGTATCCCCCCTGAACTAGAGTGATGGACAGTTATTAGTTGTCATGTGAATGTTAGGGTCTTCTGCAAGAGCAGCCAGTCCTCTTAACTGCTGAGCCATCTCTCTCACCCCAGGATTTCATATTTATTTTTTTCCATTTTTATATGTGTGCAGCATGTGACATATATATATATATATATATATGTATATATATATGCAAGTCAAGTTTTGCATGTTTGTGGATACATATGTCTGTATGCACGTATGTAGCCACATGCATGTGGAGTTCGAGTTTGATGCTGGAAATCATCCTTGATGCCTCTTTCACCTTAGTCACTGAGCAGGGTTCTCAATCAAACCCGGAGCTCACTGATATGGCTTGCTCACCAGCTTTCTTCTTTCTTTTTTTTTGTCTTTTCAAAACAGGGTCTCCCTGTAGCCCCAGCTGTCCTGGAACTTGCTCTGTAGACCAGACTGGCCTTGAACTCACAGAGATCCGCCTGCCGCTGCCTCCCAAGTGCTAGGATTAAAGGCCTGTGGCACCACACCCGGCTCTCACCAGCTTTCTGTAGGGATCCTGTTTCCACTTTCTGAGGTAGACCCACAGGTGGGGTGCCACGCCCACCTGGCTGTATGCAGGCTCTGGAATCTGAACTCAGTTCTTCATCTGAGTCATCACCCCAGCCCCATGTTTGTAGCTTTTTAACTCTCCATTAGCACATCCAGATTAACACAAGTTAATCTCAAACATCTAGGCTGAGACATACTCAGTGGGCAAATTTAAACTCTATAAAATAACACTGACTATAGTCACCACTACCTATGTTACATCTCCAGAAACTATTCCCTTTCCATAACTGAAACTTTGCATCCTTTAGAAACAAAAAGAAAGCTATAGTTATGCAGGCTGATGGGTAGGCAATTTGGTTTGATGGCAGTGTACTTTCAAAAATTCTGTATATCAGAATGTCAAGGTGCACATCTTAAATATACACAATTTTAAATGGTCAAGAAGAGGCTGGAGAGATAAGAGCACTGGATGTTCTTGCAGAGGACTGAGGATGAATTCCCAGAACTCACATGGTGGCTAACAATCATCCATAACTCCAGTTCCAGGGGATCTGACACCCTCTTCTGACCTCCATGGGCATTACATGGGTGAACTTACATACATGCAGCCAATACACTCATACACATAAATTAAAAATAAGATTTTTTTAAAATAGTCAAGAATACTTAAATATGACTGAAAATGTTTAAATAAGAAAATGAGCCTGCACTGATCTGAGTTCCTGAGCACATCTTATTTTACCCAGAGCGAACTCTCTACATCATTGCAGAAGTGACAGCTGATGTGTGAGAATCCGCCTTGCTCTCTGGAGTGGGTTTCATGAGTGCTGTTCGCAGACGGAATACTGGGCCTCTATCTTTAGCAGATAGCAATTTGAGAGCACTTAGAATGATGTGGCAAGTGTCTACACAGTGTGAGACCCTGGGTTTAGAAGGGTCACTTTCAGAACTGGAGGGAGGACAAAGAGGCTGCCTGGGTCAGGGCAGGATCAGGTGGCTGTGAGGGGTACTGAAGACTATTTGAGTGTTCATCCGAGATGAGTGAGATGTGAGCATGGTGGCTGGCTGCGGTGAAAACACCTTTGCACCTTTTGTGCATGCTCTGAAAGCAGAGATTGCTGAGTCTCAGCAGAGGCAGAACTGGCCGGGCCAACTTCCTCAGGAGCCAGCACTGTCCTCGAGACCTCAAGACCAACATGGTCAAACTGAGGCAGTCTCATAGTCTGACTTCATGGCTTATCATCAGGCGGCAGGAGGCGGAGGGGCAGAGCCCGGACTGTGCAGTCAGACTACACAGGGTCACATTCTTTGCCTACAATCTTGGCCACACAGTGAACCGAGGGAGACCTAGATGGGAGGCCTGTAGTGATGTCCAGACTCGCTGCTCCCCGGGTCTCCCCACGGCCCTTTGTCTTTCGAGAGACTGCCCATTCAGCATCCTGCCCAGAGGATCAGGTGTCAAAAGCTCCCTATTTTGAGATTAGGATGACTGTGGAGGTTTCTTTTTAAAGAATTTTATTATTTTTTTCCCTAACAGGATCAAAGTTGAAGTGAATACAGCATCTGAGGGAATTTAGACATTCAATACACAAAGGGGTAAGGGTTATCACAGGGCTGCCAGGGCGCTGTGAGGTGGGAGGAGGGAGATATGTGTGTGTGTGTGTGTGTGTGTGTGTGTGTGTGTGCGTGTGTGCGTGTGCGTGTGCGTGTGTGTGTGTATGTGCGTGTGTGCGTGTGTGTGTGTGTTTGTGTGTGTGCGTGTGACAGAAGCCTGGATCCAGCAAGAGCACAGGCCTGTGACCACCTGGCGCAGTCAGAGGAAGCTTTACAGGAAGAGCAGCCCCCAGAGGCTGGCTTGGGCCTGGTAACCTCTGGAGCTGCCACTAGGAGCCACCTTGTGAAGCCACAATTCAGAAGTCTCAATAGACTTACAGATGAGACAGGTTTGCTCATGAAGGTGGGCGTCCCCTGGGCATAGTGTCCAGACCTGGGGCTCTGGAGTGAATCAGAAATTCTTCCCTCTGAAGAAAGGGTCCTTTCAATGGTTGTTTTCATTCTCTTAGACATATCTAACATAGAAGAACGGGCTGAATGCCAGTGGAGAACAGAACAAAGGACTCATCTGGATCTTTGCATACATGGTGGGAACATCTCAGAGCCAGGCAGAGGCCTTCCAAAGTAGACAGTCTACTACCCAAGTTTTAGACAAATTTTAGACAATACTTGGACCAACTGCAGCTCACGGTGGGGGTCCCACCTTAAAAGGGGGACTGCAGCTGCACTGCATATCCGTGGGGCCAAGCTCACAGGCCTCATGACATCCTTACCTCCGTCCAGGAGGTTGGCCCAGTAGATGACCCTGAACCCCTGGAGAATCCCATTCAAGGCTTCCTTGGATAGTGTGGACCAAGAAATTGATACACTTTCTGGAGATGTTGCTATGGCTTGGACGTTTTCAGGAGGGTAACTGGGCACTGAAATGAAATAATTAGAGTCTGTAGCAGCAGTGGGGGGTCTATGAGCAAAGCATTACTGCACAAGCAACACATTTAATATTATAATATGCAAAGCAATAGAAAAAATATGGACTCAATCCCCAAAATTAAAAAAAAAAGTGGTATTTCCCCCACAGGAATATTATGTGAAGTCGGTAAAGTATTTTGAGTTTCTGCGTCCCTCATGAGGGACTCTAGAGTTTCCCTTTCCCAGCTCAGTTAGTCCACTTCTGGGAAGTCATCCCAGACTTGAACTGAGCACACTTCAGATTTTTTACTTTTTAAAATGTGGATTTATTTTCTGTGCATGTGTACATGTGTGAACATGTGTGTACATGTGAGTGTGCACATGCCGTGATGCCATGCCTATGTGTGGAGATCTGTTCTCTCCTTCCACCATGTGGGTCCCTGGGATTGAACTCAGGTCATCCAGCTTGGCAGCAAGCGCCTTTACTCACTGAGCCATCTCAGTGGCCTAACACTCAGATTTTAATGTGTGAATACAAAATCACTACTTCCCTGATTTACATCCCTACCATGACAAATCATTTATTTAAATTACATTACTTTATACGGTAAATTTCCTTCCTCCATATTTAGTGATTTGGGGCACATAAATTAGAAGCCCATCCGAAAACAGCAAAAACAAAAAAAAAAATATATTCACAGAGCGTCGTTGCCTTATCTCCCAACCTTCCTTTTTCAATGCTATAATGCTTTAGCAGAGGCAGGAGAAAAAACGGGAGTCAGAAAGGACAGTAGTGCACGCTACTGCTGTTGTTAAAGTAGCAAAAAGCAAAGGACAGTAGTGCACGCTACTGCTGTTGTTAAAGTAACAAAAAGCAAAGGACAGTAGTGCACGCTACTGCTGTTGTTAAAGTAGCAAAAAGCAAAGGACAGTAGTGCACGCTACTGCTGTTGTTAAAGTAGCAAAAAGCAAAGGACAGTAGTGCACGCTACTGCTGTTGTTAAAGTAGCAAAAAGCAAAGGACAGTAGTGCACGCTACTGCTGTTGTTAAAGTAGCAAAAAGCAAAGGACAGTAGTGCATGCTACTGCTGTTGTTAAAGTAGCAAAGAGCAAAGGACAGTAGTGCACGCTACTGCTGTTGTTAAAGTAGCAAAGAGCAAAGGACAGTAGTGCACTGCTACTGCTGTTGTTAAAGTAGCAAAGAGCAAAGGACAGTAGTGCACACTACTGCTGTTGTTAAAGTAGCAAAAACCTCTGTAGGCAGGAGCTGGTCATAAAAATAACAATCTCTGGCTGGGTGGACTTTAACTTTCCAAGTTTGCTGGTCACAGGACCACCCCTAGGATGGTGGGCTCACTGTAAGTCATGCTAAAGAGATACAATACTAAGAAAAGCATCATAAAACAAGCAGATGTATAAAACTGATTTCCTTCTTAATGGCTTACTATTTATTTTGGGTCCCTGGACTATGGATTTTTCATTACTCATTTCCAAAGAGTCATTGATGTGAAATTATTACCTAACAGTAGGTCATATTAATTAGTAGATTTGGTGTTAATGTTCCAATCTTCACTCAATAAAGTTTTTGTTTGAGAGAAAAAGAGAGAAGAAGAGATTCACGAAGACGAGAGAAGAGAGAGAGAGGAGAGAGAATAAGGAACGAGACAGAGCGAGAGCAGGGAAGCGCGCAGCAGCAAAGCGTCGGCCCAAAGATCACAGCAACCGCGACCATCCATAGCAAGGTCCGAGTAATGCTTAGCCGCCCGGACGGCTACTGTCTCTGACAGTGCTTGATTAATGTAAAGTATGTTGATCAGCCCTGGGCAAGAGGAGGAGGAAAGAAGAAAATGAACGTCATGACCGTGCGAAGAGGGAAAAGGAAGACAGAGGAAATACGGTGGGTTGGTTTAGCGTAGAGAATTCTTTCTGTCAGGAACCCCGCCCCTAGCGCAGTGCTTCTCTGTAAGTCTCCCCCACTTTTAATATTTCTCAGAGAAGATCCCCTCTCCCGTTCTCCATCTCTCTCTAACCATGCTTTTCTGAACACTTCAGGCAGCCAGAACGTCTGGTATTTCTTTACTTTTTCTCGAAAGTTCCTTTCTTGTCTCTGACACGCAGCTTCCAGTCGGCCAGGTGCCTGACCTCCAAACCAGTTCCAAATCCCCGTGGCTTCAGGGATGTTTCCCTTCTGCTTCCACACTCCTGTTCAGGCTAGCGACTGAGATTTACAGCTTGCCTGCCCTGAGGATTTTTTCTTAAATCCCAATAAAACTGTCCTGTAGCTTCCACTCGGGTCCTTTCTGTCTCTGTGGTCCTGCCTCTGAGGGAGAGTGCATTCACTGTGACCACGAGGGGGCGCACGCTCCGCTATTGGATCTAGCTTAACCAGAAAGGCTGAATAAGGGGGGCGGAGAGATTGCCAGCGTTAGGAAGTACGAGCTTGAGAACTCAGCCCAGACCTGCGGCTGAACGTCTGAACTCGGTTAGGAGAAAGCCGGGGAACAACCTTCTGACACATCGCGCAATATGAGACAGGTCAAGACTACATGCCGACGACATTTTATACAATAAAATAATAAACAATAATAAATAATAAAAAAAAAAGAAGTCCCAAATAAAATGTAAATAAATATAAAAATTAAAAAATCAAAATTCATAAAACGCCCTGATAGTTACTTTGGAGAGAATCCTTAGACAACTAGATTTCTGCAACCAGTCTGGCTTTGTAGTGATGAGCAGAACTTTCATTTCCAAAACCAAAGAGGGTGACTCTGAAACAGGAAAACACTTGGACTTCTCCAGTGTAGACCTGTCAGGGTGGGGCGAATGGGTGAGACTGGGCCAAGCAGCAGGAAACCACCTGCAGGGCCCAGAATGGCCAGCTCTGCAGAAGGAAAGCCCCAGGCTGGGCCCGCCCACACCTACCGTCCTCCAGGGTGGTGGTGATGATTTCCTGAGAAGAAGGCCCGGTGCCAGCCCGGTTGCAGGCCTGCACCACCAGGCCGTACTGGGTGAACTTGTTCAGGTTGTCCAGGGTGTAGACTCTCACTGTCCCCCGTGGTGTCAATACTGATGATGTTGAACTGGAAGTTGCCCCCCGTACTGTACTCTCGGTACCCTATCTGGTAGCCACGTATAAGCCCATTTTGCAAGTGTTTCTTGGGAGCCTAAACAGGAAGGAAGAATAGTATATAAGATTGAGAGAGAAACACCTTTGTTTCCATGGGCGTAGAGGGGGCGGCCCGGGGCTCTAGGACAAAAAGAATATACATATTATTATCTATATATAATATATTATATATATATGTGTGTGTGTGTGTGTGTGTGTGTGTGTGTGTAGGTATATATACGTCAACACAAAAATAAAATAATACTTGTAAGCAAAACAGCAGCAAACTCATATGCATTGTTTCCCTCTCCAACAGCGATGTACCCAAGACTTCCAAGCCACACCCCAGGGAGCTCCTGCCCCATAGGCTGTCTTTACCTATAGGCACAAACCAGTAATCCAGTGATAAAGTTTAATTCCTATGTTGAGCACAGTAGGAAATTTGCAACAATAACTGATAATAAAAATAGAACAGCTACTGCAATATATTATCATAAAGGTTATTTAAAACTTACAAATTGTTTATTTCCATAATTTTCTATTCAGTATTGTCAGGTCACAGTAGACAGGGTTCATTGAAATGTGGAAAGTGAAGTGGCAGATAGGGTGGACTGCTGCATCAGGCTTGTCGCCTGGCCACACCTTCACATTGCCTTCCTCCATGCATTGCGCAGGACCTCCTCCATCGCCCTCTGCCATGGTACCGTGTGCTACTCTGTGACCCAGTTTTCACAGAAAGTCACCCTTTTTCACCCACATACAAGTGGCAGGAAATAAATGAGACACTCCAGAGTCTGGGTTCCCAGGCCCTGGGTCAGGCTGCAGTGATTGACAGGACACACTGGGGGAAAGTTTCAAAAGATAGTCTTAGTTTGGAGTGGCAACACACACACACACACACACACACACACACACACAAACACACTCACACATGATCTTATTGTGAGATACCTTTCCTGCTAACCAGGCCACTAAGCCACTAGGAGGAAAGGTGTATTTGGCTCAAGATTCCCGTTTACAGTCCATTATCCTGAGAAGTCAAGACAGGAACTCCAACAGCTAGTCACACCCTTCCCACAGCCACAGCAGAGAGAACTGGATGCACTCGTGCTCCCTGCTTGCTGGCTGGTGCTCAGCGGGTTCTTCCCTTCTTACTTAGTTCAGTACCCCATGCCCCAGGGAATGATCTCATTCACAGTGGGCTGACTGTTCCTTCCTACACCAATGAACAACCAAGACAGTGCCCCACAGACGCAGTGAGGCTCTCTTCTCAAGTGCTTCTGGGTTGTGGCAACTTGACATTGAAACTAACCAGAACAGGTGCAAATGCAGGTTTTTTCGCTGAGTTTTTGATCTTCAGTTGGCTCACCTCCCTTAGGGAAGAAGGGGTAACAACATGTATCCTCCATAACTATTGATCTATCTTCTATCTACCTGTCGTTTATTTATCTATCATGTATCTACCTCCTATCTATGTATCTGTCATTTACTTATCTATCACCTCTATATGTCCAGTTAGCTATCATTTATCTATCATATATCTCTCTTCTATTTATCTATTACTTTTCTTTCTTTCTTTTTTTTTTTTTTTCATCTTTTTAAGACATAGTCTTCCCATAGCCCCAGCTGGCCTGGAACTCACTATGTAGACCAGGGTGGCCTTGAACTCACAGAGATCCAATTGCCTCTGCCTCCCAAGGGTTACTAACAGGCTCTCCTCTGAGCAGACCATGCCCCAGACTGTCTTTAGGAATAATCAACAGAGAACAGCATTTCTTTTATTCATTTATAAAATTTTAAGTTTTAATTAAATCATGAGAGCTGTGCCTGCCTAGGGAGACTTGCTGTCATTTATAGCAACCTTCTTCAGGTGTGGTTTTTCCTTAGACTGCGGTTGCTGTTCTCATCCACCAGACTGCTTTAGCATGTGTTCTGTGCTACTAATGCACGTCACTAAGCAGTCACGTTAACCAGAGCTGGACCCTACTTAGGAGTTCGCACATCTCCAACTATAAACAAAGGGATAAAAGCAAAAATCCCTCGATCCAGATGTATTTCCTGTAATGTTGATGGGCTTTGTCTATTCATTTTGTTTTCAAATACACCTAAAGATTTTAGAGTTTTAGAATTAGATTACACAGAAATTGCTACAGAGTAACCACTGAATTACATTTACAACCTCTAATTAATTAATAAAATTAATTTTTCTGCAAAAATCATGTAGAAGCCAATTTTTCCAACAAAGATATTGCTCCTTTTTCATGTAGTTTTTTTTTCTTTCTGGTAATTATCAGATAAGTGATTCAGATATAAAAGCTAAGTTTTGCAAATCGGATTCATATCCATTAAGCATTCTAACTGTTCAGCTGGCTCCCTCCAAGGTTTCAAGCTTCCTTAAGAGATCAAGTCAGAACCACAGCATGGGGGCTGTGTCAGGTCAAGAAAGAAGTGTTACAGTGGGATCAGAGAGTGTGAGAAAATGCATCAACTGAGTGAATGGTTTAGAAACCATCCAGAAGTAGCGAAGGCAGCAGCCTTCTGACACACAGACACCAGGCTTGGAGGAGTAATCGTGGCTGTAATCTCTGGTGGGGCAATGGTCCCTCCTCTCTGTGGTAAGAGCTGGGTTCCACTGGAAGCATATGGGGTTTTGTTCTGATAAGGTCCAGGATTTTGTTTAAAATGAAAACAACACCTTTGTGCAAGATGAAGCCAGTTAAAAATTCCAGCCTGGGGCTGGAAGCTACCAAGCTCCGCTTCCTAGCTGAGAGTCACTGTGGGCACTGGCAGTTCATGCCCTGGTGGATGGCCCCACATCGGGGCAGAGCAAATCACCCTCAGTGAGTTAATAAAATAACTAAATAAAAAGCTATAAAAGAAGGACATGGAGATGGGAAGAAATGTGATGGAGGTTCTGGGATCAAGATAGAGTGTATCTGAGCTGGAGAGATGGCGCAGTGGTTAAGAGCACCCGCTGCTCTTACAGAGGACCCAGGTTCGATTCCCAGCACACACATGGGAGCTAACAACCATCCATAACTGCAGTTCCAGGGGAATCCAACTCTCTCTTCTGACCTCCTCGGGCATTGCATGACATGGGTGCACTAACACACATGCAGGCAATAAAATTAAATTAATAAGTAAAATATTTTTTGAAAAGATACAGTGTATCCATGTATGAAATTTTCAAAGAATAAATAAAAATTAAATAAATGCATTCTTCACTTTTTTTTCTTAGAACTAAATTTCCATTCTGTGTATTCTGGGAAAAAGGCTATTTTCTTTACCTGGTATTTCTAAGAATCCCTGCAAGAATAATTATTTTACTTGGTTGTATCATAAAAGCGCATGGTGGGCATCCCTGTGCAGGCCTGGTCACATCTGGATGCACTGTCCTCTGTTTGTCTGAGGCCAGGTGTTCCTCCCAGGCCTCCTGTTTGTAGCCTGAAACCCTGTTTCTTTCTCATTTAATAAGTTATTATGATCATATTCTCAATCTTTGAAAACAATCCATTATATTGATGTTTCATTGTAGTTTTTTTTTACCATTTTTTTTTACCATTGTTGATCTTATGACATATAATTTATTTTCTTCCACAAAAGCTCTGTTAGGTGTATTTGTAACATAGTTTCTCTGTTTCTAATCTTATTTATGGGACTCAAATATCAAAAGTAGATGGCTGTCCTATTTTTAAAAGTCTACATTTCAGGTGGCTGTTAATGAGATAGGATTGTTTTGTTAGTATTCTGTTACATGTGCCAAATAATATGGATTAGCTTAAGGGGACAGGTGTGTGTCCAGGAGCAAATAAGAAGCCCATCTTTGCTTCTCATTAGCTTTGAAGGAATCCAGTGCTGTGGCCTGCATTTTCCCTGTAGGCAGCTGCTGGACTCTGGTTACTGTTATACATAATGCTGCCTCAGAAAGCAGTGAAAGCTCTCTTCATAACTGGAAGACACTTCTTGCTCCCTAGCCCACAGGCCCCAGACCGTAAGGCCCTTTAAAGGGTAATTGCTTATGGCTAAACAGTTTCCTTGCTGGTCCCATACATGTTTAAAAAATGAGATGATAGTGTTGATCACACCAAACAGCATTGAACTGTAATGCTGAAACAGGGAACATCTATAGGATGTGCTTGTTTAAGGGGTTGGGGAGTTGGTTTTCCTGAGACAGGGTCCAACTGAGTGACCCCAGCTGGCCCGGAACTCACTTTGCAGACTATCCCAGGCTGGCTGCCACTGATCCAACAGTGATCTGCCTGCCTCTGCCTCCAGAGTGCTAGAACCAAAGATGTGTGCTGCCATATCTGGTTTGTGGTTTGTATTTTAGTAAAGTTGTTTTTTTAGTGTCCCTATGTGAAAATCAGCTTGGGTGCAGTCCTCGTCAGCCACAACCCTGCTTCCCACCTCTGTTGTGATGACCACCACAGCCGGTCAGACTCAGCACCATCCCAGCCTCTGCGGCATCAAAAGCGCTGCTACCAACACTAACTCTACAGTAACCCCCCCTTCCCCACACAGTCAGTGCCACTACCATCCCTACCACGGTCTCCACCACAGTCCATCTGAGACCCCTCCAGATAGTACTCCCCTTCCTCTCCTTTACCTGAGCCCTCTTCATCCCTTCTGGAAGGAACCTTCTACACTGATCACCTGCTTCTCAGGAGCTGATTGCAAACTCTGTTTCAGACCTCCTGAGAACAGGTAGCTCACAGGTCCTCTTCTCTGCCCACTTCAGGGTGGCAACACAGTGGATGATCTCTGCGGCTCTTCATGCAAATGGAGAAGAAAGTGCTTTGAGGGGAAAAATCTGAGTATATGTGCTCACAGGTGCATGCTTACGATTGAGTGTGTGTGCCCACAGGTGTGTGCTTACGATCTGAGCACGTGTGCCCACAGGTGTGTGCTTATGATCTGAGTACGTGTGCCCACAGGTGCGTGATTACTATCTGAGTATGTGTGCCTATGGGTGTGAACTTACGATCTGAGTGTGTGTGCCCACAGGTGTGTGCTTATGATCTGAGTATGTGTGCCTACAGGTGTGTACTTATGATCTGAGTATGTGTGCTGTGTTCACAGGTGCATGCTTACAATCTGAGTATGTATGCCCACAGGTGCATCTTACAATCTGAGTATGTGTGCCCACAGGTGCATGCTTACGATCTGAGTGTGTGTGCCCAGAGGTGTGTGCTTACGATCTGAGTGTGTGTGCCCACAGGTGTGTGCTTATGATCTGAGTGTGTGTGTGCCCACAGGTGCGTGCTTATGATCTGAGTGTGTGTGCCCACAGGTGTGTGCTTACAATCTGAGTGTGTGTGCCCACAGGTGCGTGCTTACGATCTGAGTGTGTGTGCCCACAGGTGCGTGCTTACGATCTGAGTGTGTGTGCCCACAGGTGCGTGCTTACGATCTGAGTGTGCGTGTCCACAGGTGTGTGCTTATGATCTGCCTGAACACAGGCTTGCCAGGAAGTGCCAATCAGAAGACATGCCTTGACTTGGGCCCATGTTTCAGATGCAGGGCTGAGGCTGGCTGAGGGACTAGGGGTGTGAAGAGATCAGCACACTGCGGGAGAGCCAGGACACCAGGGTCTGAGGCAGAGTGTCTTCCTGCTCTCCTTTAGCATGTGGGCTGCCACATGGAGGCAGGACCTCAGCCTGCTCTCCAATGCCTCAACTGGATGAGAAGGGCCACTTTGTGTGGACAGTCTTCTCTCTTCTCTCCTCCCCTTCTTCCTTTTTACACATATTACACTGACTCTAGGAAGGGAGGTATTTAACTACCTCATCCAGCCTTTGGGCGCATATTTTTATGATAAGGACCAATCAAGAGAAACCTATAGGTTTATAGGAAGTCCCAACTAACAACTAATCCTAGTAAAACACATTATAAGGGGGCTGGAGAGAGGGATCAGGGGTTAAGAGGACCTTGCTTCAGTTCCCAGCACCCATGTGGTTGCTAACAACTATTCATAACTCCAGTTCCAGGGGATCTGATGCCCTCTTTTGACCTCCTTCGGGACTGCATGACACAGGTGCACTTATGCACATGCAGGCAATAAATACACTCATACACACAAAATAAAAGTGATAAATAAAATATTAAAAACCATTCGAGGAGGGGGCTGGAGAGATGGCCTAGTGGTTAAGAGCACCGAC